>VZTX01031048.1:0-39804 GCA_013400915.1 Pardalotus punctatus | reverse complement strand
TATTTATATATTTAAATGATAATATTATTATTTGTAATATTGTTTCTATATATAAAATATTTATTGCAACACAGGAGACTCCCACACAACTGCACTAAAAGCAATTGGACAAGAAAATCGAAATTTTTTTATCAATTGTCCTCAGGGACAAGTTAATGCTCCATGGGCAAAGTGAATTTGGAGCTGTTGAACAGTAAAACCATTTAAAATCACGCACAGCATCGATGAAGGCGGGGATTGAAATTCCAGGGGAAAGCACCAGCCAGTTTTAGGAAGCAGTCATTAGAAAAGGGCATTTTCACCTTCCATCCGGAGGTCATTGGAAATGACCCCATTCCAGGGCTGTCTGAAGGAACACAACGACGACATCTCCACCGAGAGCAGGGACACCACGGGCACCAGCAATGATTATTTACACCATAAAACCTTGGGATGAGACCTTGTCCCTCCTGAACTCCACCCCTCAGCTGCTGCAGAGCTTCCCTGCCCCGCTCCGGTGGGACCCGGACTGGGCAGGACAACACCACACCCACAATTCCTGCAAATCAGGCTGGTTTAAAGCTTTTTTTAAAGGTACCAAGTGGTGCTTCTAGTGGTACATCACATTCCAGGAGACATTTTCATTTTCTGGCATCATTCCTCCAAAATTAAGTCACGAGTCAACAGCCAAATACCCCGGACAACTCCGAAGTGGCACAATCTACGCCGAAGGCAATTTAATTAACGATTTACATAACAATTGCCCAACTCATTAATCCGCATGGAAAGGCTTTTAGCAAATTCTCTACTTGAAAGTGGATGCTCTCTGCAGTGTTCCAGCATGGGACTGCTTGCTAATGGACGATAAATGGAGGATAATCATAAAAAAGAGGAGTTTCCTTGATATTAGAGCGGACAAGCATCACAAAGTCCATCCCCGCAGACCTAAATTGCCGTTAATATCCTGCCAGAGCAATTAGTTTCCCAGCAGAAGTGAGTCCCCTGCTTCCTACGGTCACATCGAAGCAATCCATGGATTTACATGGAAAATTTAAAAAGGATAAAACAGAGTTTCTTTATAAACCAGGCATCTGCACTAGGTTGAGTCCCGGAGAAGCCCCGGGTGGGCTTGAGAGTGAATCATCAACTGAAGCAAAGATGTGATTTACCACGAATATCACGGGAAATGATCCCAAATAAAATTATCCTAAATAAATTAGTGGATAAATAGCCAAATTGTAACAACATGTGGTTTTGCTACAAAGAATAAAAACACAGACATGGCAACCCCCAGGCTGGCGAGGTGTTCTTGGTCAATCCAGGAGAAGATACCAAATTTCGGGGTTGTTTTAATTGTAATTCCTTCAGCAAATTGTCCCAACCCATTCCTAAAGCAATTAAGGGCTTTCCAACTTATAAAGGGTATTAAGGTCTAGCACAGCATCTGTTCACTGCCTGCTCCTGCTGGACCCCTAAGGATGCTGATGGATTAAGGATGCCAATCCAATATTCAATATTTTTAACCTTGTGAGGGAAATTCCCTCCTCCCCTCCCAGGGATTTTGCAGGGAAATGTTGCTGTTAAGACGCTTGTTTAGCCCAAATGAATCCCAGCTCCTTCCCAGATCACCTCTCACTCTTCCAGATGCATCAGCAAGACTTTGGCAACCACCAAGCACATGGCCAAACTAACAGGAAGGACATGCAGATCCCAAACATGCTTCCACATGCACATGGGGAGCTCCACGGCACACACAGACACCCAGAGCACGTCGGTAGCGCAGGAGGAGCCAGGGGAGGGGGAGAAGCTTCACCATTCCCTTTTTTGGGGCGATCCATTTGGAAAGGATGATCATGTCAGCAGAAGTATTTTAGGAGAAGGAATTGTTTTTGCTCTCTGAACAGTATCAGGATTTGATTTTCTCACAGATGGCTGGGGGGATGTTTTTGGGTTTGTCTGTTTTTTCCTGGAAGCCGGAGAGCAGATACACCACTGCAACCAGCACGAACTGATGCATCTCTTGGGGCTTTAAGATGCTGATTTGCTAATTTACTGGAATGGAATTTCAATTTTCACATCGCTGCCGCATCACAATTTCCATAAATGATCACGTATCCCATCAGGAAGGGATGAAAACCCCCTTAGTTTGCTCCAACTGATAGGACTGTAGAGAGCTGACCATCCCCAACTGCTGAAGAAGCTTTCCAGATGGAAGCAACCAAAAAAGGGCAAGGGAGAAAACATCTACACTGTCACGAGCAGCACCACTGGCGAAGGGTGGTTAATGGGTTAAACTTCATTGGATTTGGCTTTCTTGGTGTCCCTAAAACACTCAAGTGAGAGCAGCCCTGCACCAGCAACACGGAAGAGGCGGGTTCTTGTACTGACCGGCTCCGAGTCATAGCAATAATCATCCCAGCTCTGTCTGAGGGGTTTCTTTGTCATCTGAAAGCAAGGCAGAGCGGGTTAAGTGGTGTTCCCACCCCAAATCACCCCCACGACCTGCTTCCTAACCAGGAAAATAATTGTTGTTATTCCGCAGAGTCATTCCCTACTTTTATTTGTTTTAAGGGAAGATTTATGATGCTTTTGCATTCCTGGTGCTGGTTCCTGCTCACAGTGAATCAGCAAGGCACTCTCGTCAATAATCCTAAGGGATACTAAAACCTTTTCTTCTTGTCCAGAGCTGGAGAAACCCTTGGTTTACCTGGAGCTGAAGAGTCACTGATGCCAAAATCCCACTGAAGAGCAGATTTGGTTTGTTTCTGCTCTCAACCTCAGCTCCAGACACTCACAAGTGCAGCAAAAGTGAGATTCCTCCAAGCAACACTCCAAAGCTTTTTAGGAATTTGTGACTTTTTCCAGTCAGACAGAGATGGAGCTGAGAGAAGTCCAAGCATGTGTCAGTGACCAGTCAGTCCCAAGAGGGAGAGAGATGGCCCTGGAGCTCCTGAGGAGCTGAAAATAAGGATCTAATCCAGCAAACAACTGATTTCAAAATGGAAACCAGCACAGAAAATACTCAGCGAGTCGCAGGGTGTGCAGGGGTGGGTGCACCTGCCATTGGGGGAGAGATGGAGAATCCCCCCATACTCAGGGGACACACCTTGGGTAAATTTGCATTTTAAAAATAAATTTAAATCTTTATTTCAACCTGCTCCTTGCATTTACAGAGCAGATTTTGATGAAGTATCTGAAGAGATTATTTCTCATCTGCAAAGCAAACTCCACATTAGTTTTGCATAACACAACGTGAGCCAAGGAACCTGGGAAGAGGAAAGTAAAGCCTGACTCAGGACTGAGTCACTCCTTCACTTCAGGGGCCTGGTGCAGTATTTTATGGCTTCTCTTTATGAATATTTAATTTGCAGTAAAACACTTTGGTTCACTTCTGAGCTGGTTCTTTTTCCTTTTAAAAAGGCAGGGGTTTCTCCAGGACACACTTAAGAAGAGAATGCAAATGTTCAAGGGTCATTTCATAATTTTCCCCTTAGATGTTTCCCAAGTTTCTTTTCCCATTTCTCCACTACCTCTTTTTCTTTTTTCTTTTTTCTCCTTATTTTCCGTTTTCTTTCTCCTACGGGGCAGGGAAAAGGGGAAAAGTTGCTACTGCACTGTCAGATGGTCTTCATGTGAAACCATGCCCTGACCACATTCAAAGGTGCTTTTTTCCCATGGTTGACTGTTAACTCTAATCCTAATTATTAAAGAATTATTTAAAGAGCTCCTAAAAACTCAGTGTCACTACTGTCTATACACTGTGCTCAGGGAAGTCCAGAGTCTGCTTCTCTGCTCCACTGGACTGATCTCAGCAGCTTTCTCCAGTTTACTTGCCCCACAGCACCTTAATTTAGATTAAAATAAACATTTCACCCTAAATTATAACATTCCTACCCGTTCCCCACACTACGTGCTGTTAGATTTCTAATTTTCCTTGAAATATCAACGCTCTTAGACTACTAGGTAAAAAAAAAAGGACTGTAATTAAAAGCAATGTTTTCAACTAACAGAAAGCGACTGGATGGCCCAACAGAAGCTGGAAATCTGACAAAACACTCCATCTCAGCGCCTTCCTGCCGCAAAACTGCGGCACAGATGGTGCTGGAGATCACACCACGTTCCCCAACCAACGCCTGAGGCATGGAGAGCAAAGAGCCTCCAGCCCCCAGAGTGTTCCTCACTTGGGAATATTTCCAAATCCTGCAATGGGTGGGTGGGAGTTGTTAATATACAATGGATTTTGGTGTTGATTGCCCGCTTTAAAAACATCCTGAAAAAGCCCCTGGTAATTGAGAGCTATTCCTGAGTGAAGTTGTATTTCTAAAAAGACTAAAGGCTATTTGGCTTGGGCTGTGGGTCCAAGTTTCTCTCCAGCTTAGGGGTCCAATCACTCTTCATTGTTCTTCATGCTTCAGCGCCAAGAAAACTGCAATTAGTTTCAATGTGTAACTTAACTCCTCTTCCACATATTCCTCCTCTTTTTTGTCTTTTTGAAGTCCCTATTCGCCAAGCCACTGGATAACTGCTTAAATACTTGGAGCAAATCAGTTTATTACAATATTATCATAATGTAAACTGAGTTTATTTGGCTGTTGGTAACACCTCATCCATCAGTAATTCCCAGATTTTCAATGGTTGCTGTGGTTTTAGTTATATTAAACTTATTCTTTTGTTAAATTCAAAGGGTCGTGCTAAAAGCCAGCCAGAAGCTACAGAATTAGGACTTCCACATGCAAGATGTTATATCCCAATATCCCACATTTTCCCCTTTTCTCCTGCTCAGCAGACAGATGTTAATGAGCAAATGACATTCACACAGAGAGCAGAGAAATTCTGTCTGTTTCTCCCTCCAGCAATCAAAAACTCAATATATTTAACATGTCCCAGGTACAGAAAACACTGGTCATTTTTCCCTGAAACACTACCAGGTGTTCCGATTGCTAATGCAGAATTATTTCAGTGACGGAAGACTTCCTATAAACCACCAAAACCCACTTTTACTACCCCACACCAATAAAAAACCCCACTTTTACTACTCCACACCTCTTCTTTATTAGCATTCAATATCAGCAGAAGAAAAGGCAAGACCATGGATTGTATTCCTGTATAGCATTCCCACCTGGTTGAGGTAATGATATTCCTCCGGCTGCTTCAGGTGAAATGCTGATCTCTCCTCCTCGCTTGCTCCCGCCAGGAGGTAATAAAATACATGGTAGTTCCTGGTGACAAATGAAAAACAAAAGCTGTTAGACTCGAAAATGAGCAGCAGCACTGAGCAGAGGCACATGGAAATCTCCCAACCTGATTTTCCAGCTCTGAAACTCAGGGCTGACACCGTTTAGAGCTGGCCCATACCTGCTGTGTGGGGATGGAACAGATTCAATGAACGTACTTGAAGGATTTCTATCTGGGACGATCAGGTTTCCTTCAGACCCATGTGCAATGCTTACATATTGCACAGAATCCCAGAATCCCTGAGCTTGGAAAACCCTCCCAGACCATCGAGTCCAGCTTGTGCTCGGTGCCCACCTTGTCCCCAGCCCAGAGCACCGAGTGTCACATCCAGGAATTCCTTGGACGCCTCCAGGGATGGGGACTCCACCAACTCCCCGGGAAGTCCCTCCCGAGGCCTGGCCACAGTTTCCATGAAGGAATTCCTCCTGGTGTGCAACCTGACCCTCCCCTGGCACAGCCTGAGGCCGTTTCCTCCTGTCCTGTCCCTTGCTCCCTGTGAGCAGAGCCTGACCCCCACCTGGCTGCACCCTCCTTTATTAGAATCACAACACATTTCCTTGCAATGCAGAAATTATCATTTTTAATACCTTATTACCGTTCAAAAGGCAACAGCTTTGCAGTTGCTTTTCCATGAGACACAACTGAAAAATCTTCCAAGTATTCAGAAATTCAAATATTCAAAATACCTGAATATCACTAATACTAAACCCACCCCAAGGGACACTCATCTGTTCTGCTTCCAGACAACTCTAACACAGATTAACACCACTTGTTTCTAAAATTAAAACTGTGCTTTTATGTTGGATGTTTTCCAAGAGGATCCAAGTTTAATCATCTTGCAACACCCATGAGGACGTTTGTCAAGGCTGTAGATGCTCTTTAACTCCAGGAACAGCCCTGGAGCCTTCCAGAAAACTCACACATCTGTCTCCAAAGGGAAACACAGCCAGAAGTGCCAAGAGTTGAAAGACAACTAAAGGCAGAAAAATTATTTAAAAGTGCAATAATCATTACTGAGAGAGGAGAGGAATATGCAACAAATAATATGCTGCAATTAGGAGAGAACGCTTCATGTAAGTTTGTTCTCTATATAATTTTGCCTCTTTCTAGAGGCCCCTCTGAAGGCTTCAACAAACTGCAAAGAAGATGAAAACAACATATTTCTCTCCTAAAATGACAAATTAAGCAGTTCACAAGATGCACCAGATTGAAGTGGCACATAATGATCCTTATGCCATAAAGACAATGAAAATTAAATTAAATTAAATGCGACAATATTGTAGTGGAAGGTCCCCTGCTCATGGCAGGGGTTGGAACAAGATGCTCTTTAGAATCCCTTCCAACCCAACCCATTCTATGATTCCATGGTAAGTCAAAGACTGTTGATAAAATAATGCAGTTTATTCCCTCCACTAGCACACATCTCCCAAAACAACAAAATATTCAAATATAAAATGCATCATTAATCTTCGCAGCACAGGGTTAGGAGCGTGAAAATCCTGATCCCCCATGCCAGCTCCAGCAGGGGTTTAAGTTCTCTGTGCCACATGTAGGAGTTAAACCCAAGCCTTGGGCAAAAACAGGTACCCACCGCTCGTTGTGCTCCTGATACACCAGTCGTGACTTCTCCAGGAGGTATTTTTCAACATAAGCTCTGAAAGGAAAAAAATCAAAGTGTCATTCATTGACCTGATAGTCAGCTTCGACAAACGCAGCTTTACTGGGGGCTTCAGCCTTGGTACCCACACAAAGAAGTTTCAGCCTTGTTTCACTTAGTTATATAAATTTCTTCCTCAGCAGAACAAGCCCAATATTATGTTTGGCTTTTGAGGTTTTTTTGGTTTGATACCAAGCCAACACTAACTTGGATCTGAAAAACATGATCTCAGATGCGTCAGCCTATGGGCAGGAGAAATGTTGACAGCAAGGAAGGAGCTTGGATCCCTATTTCATCCAAAGCCAGCAAAATCCCATTGCCCGCAGCGCAGGAGTCAGGCACATGGAAATGCATCTGTGTACTAAAGTGTGCAAGATGCCATTTAGCTGCAGAATCAGTCCCCAAATCCCCATTCCCTCTTCCAGAAGAGCCACTTCTCACCAAAAATTTGGGTTATTAACTTGTGGCTCCGGTCAAAAAAAACAAACAATTGCGAAAGCTCCCCATTGCAGTTTACATTTTCTCCTAAGAGCCTCCGCAACAAACATGCTCAATTTACATATTAAACGCTTTTTTCAAGTTTGTCGAGTTAAACAAAGCTTCCACAGGTTTTTTTCTTCCAAACAATCCTAACCAGTAATGACAGGGATTTAGAAGCCGGAGCTCTAAGTGGCAGTTTGGATGATGGAGCTATGCTTTCCCAGTGATAGATGCCCAGTGACGTGGCACCGACCGTCGGAGCCACGTAGGAATTGGGAAACCCAACCAACCTTGGGCATGGTGGGACAAGGAGGTGCCTCCACACTCACTGCTCCACCACGGATGGGAAAGCCAGATCTAATTATTACCTCCAGCACATCAGTCTCCCTTCCTTCCATAAAAAATAAAATATAAATCGCTTGGACACACTGCAGAGGTTTTGTGAAAATTCTTATGGCAACTCTTGGGAGAAACCCTTGAAGCAGCAAGTCCAGCTCCCCCCAGGATGATCTTGCTGGACAGAAGGAGTAAACGAAGACAGACAGCAAAGCCCTATTATTCCTGTTAATTCCCTGGGAGGAAGCTGGGAACAGTCTATGGATATTTCTCACCGACAGCTTGGTGGGGTTTTTATGTTCCCTTTCTAACCTGAACCCGACTTTTCCTTCCCAAGCCATGGATTCATTGCAAGGTTGGGGAATACCAGAGCATCCCAGATCCCACAGGGGGGGTCCCACAGGATGATGGCTCAGACACTGCTGTACAACAACCTGCACAACATCCACGCCCTTGGCATTCATCCCCACCCCTGTCATTTCTGCTCTTATCATAAGCCACCCCAAAAATCATTCTTATGCAATAATTTAGGTTGGGAAGGTCTTCTGGAGGTCATCTGGTCCCAAACACTATTCAAGTCAGAGGAATTTTTTAAAAAATTTTTTTTTAAACTTTAGTTTCATTTTAAAATCTTATTTTAGAAAGTTTCTAATTTTTAAATTTTATCTTTTTTTTTTTTTTTAATAGATGCAGCAACAGTGCTGTTTTGGTAAAATGCTCCCTGCTTAGTGCAAAGGTCACCGTGAATCCATGTCCCAAGAACAATATCTGTCCCTTCTTGTAACAGGACAGTGAATAGGAAAACCAATTTATGTTAAAGCTTTTAAAAGCTGATGTCTCCAAATTTCTTTTTATTTACCGTGTCAACTGTGTCAGTTCTACCTCTAAGATCAAAGAAAAGGAGCTCTAAGGGGACGATCTTGTGTAAAACACTGATTTCAGCACAGACAGCCTGTATTTCACAGTGCTTCGATTAAAACCTCTCCTCTGGGCTAAAACCTCTCCTATCTGGCTCTTCTGCCATTTCATGGAGCGTGTCCAGTGTTGAAGCTTTCGCTCACCCCACGGGGACTGAGCAGGCTGCCAAGACCTTCCTCCAGGCCTGGCTTATCACGGCCCAGGACACCCGAAATTCAGGAGGCCTGAACTGCAGCACTGCTCCCGTTCCATCAGTCTGAGGGACCTTCCAAGGCTCCATCCCACGGGCCGGGGCTGGGTCCTGCTCAACCTCCTGCCTGCTCCATCTCTTCAAGTTTTGGGTGATTGTACTCAGAGGGATTGTAAGCAAATATCCAACTGCTACTTTCAACATCTGAAGGGAGGAAAACCCTGATGTGGGGCTGTATATTATAATTACATTAATAAAGCTAATGATATTGCAGAACACAGGATGATAATTGATTTGAGTTGTGCTTAAAATCTAGGCTAAGTTCTTACAAAAGTTTTCTTTCCTTGATAAAAAAATGTGGCCATTTATGCCACATATACTTTTTGTTTTATAAATGCTTACATTTTTCTTTAAACATCTGTTATTTTCACTGGGGGAGCACTGCAAGCTCATAGCAGAGTACAGTCAAATAACACTACGCAACCAAAGACCAAGAAAGCTCATTTTTTAAAAAGCAAAGAAAATTCCTCCTATTTTATGAACTAGAATATAGGAATATAATGTTATTTGCACCTCTCTGCCAAGTAAAAATAGAGGCCACAACCACAGCGCTGACACATCATGCCAAGATAATACATAGTTAAGGCATTTGCTGGATTCTTATTACCCAGGAGGTATTAAAAAAAATGAGGTTTATCCTATTAAGAGAACTGAGCACCACAATAAATAAGGGGGAAAAAAGAACATCAGGTTTGACGTGGGATGCAAAATCAGCAGGAAGGGACACGGAGTACCCGAGCTCATTGAAAAATTAATGGCAGCTCTTTGTGTGATACTGTTCTGCTGGAAAATAAGAAAGAAAAAAAAATTTTAAAAGCAATTCTCTAAAATAACAACAGAGTCCCAGCAAGAGGTCTCTTAGCCAGCTGCAGAAATTATACAGCCCCTGGAATGCTGCTTCTACTCCTCATTTTTCCAACTGACCCAATTAACCTGGACAAAAAGGGGAGTTAACGAAGCCCTGCTCATTTACAGCTCCTGGGTGATGATCTGATGCCATGGAAATTATCTAAAGCCAGAAAGAAAGCTGGGTTTAGGTAGTTCCAGCCCCTTGCCATGGGCAGGGACACCTTCCACCACACAAGGTTACTCCAAACCCTGTCCAGCCTGGCTTTGGACACTTCCAGGGATCCAGGGGCAGCCACAGCTGCTCTGGGCATCCTGCATCAGGGCCTCCCCATGCTCAGAGCCAAGAATTCCTTCCCAATATCCCATCCATCCCTGCCTTCTGCCCATTTCCCCTTGTCCTGGCACTCTAAAGCCCCTCTCCAGCTCTCCTGGAGCCCCTTCAGGCCCTGCCAGGGGCTCTGAGCTCTCCCTGGATCCTTCTCCTCTCCAGGTGAGCACCCCCAGCTCTCCCAGCCTGGCTCCAGAGCAGAGGGGCTCCAGTCCTTGGAGCTTCTCCATGGTGTCCTCTGGACTCGCTCCAGCAGATCCAGGTCCTGCTGATGCTGGGGACCCCAGGGCTGGGGCAGCTCTGCAGGTGGGGTCTCAGCTGAGTGGGGCAGAGGGGCAGAATTCCCCCCCTATCCTGCTGCCCATGCTGAGGGATCAGCCCAGGCCACGGGGGTTTCTGGGTTCAAAGCGCACGTGTCCAGGAGCTTCTCATCAACCACCACCCCAAAATTCTTCTCCTCAGGGCTGCTCTCAAATTTCCAATGCTGAAACAAACTGAGGAGAGCCACAATGGAGACAAGGATCTCCTTGCAACGGCCTGGGAGGGAAAAGAGGCCTTCACTGGTCAAGGGCTGGGTTAAGGAGACTCGCAGGGAGAACCTGGGGTGACTCAGGCAGTGACAAGATGAGAGCGGCTCAATGGCCTCCGGAACTCCCAGCCCGAGACTAAAACCTCCCCTTGGCTTTCTCTTCCAGAGCCTGAGCCAAACCTTTCACTCTGTGTCTACTGCTCCAGCCCCCACCCCATCCCAGCTAAAACATTCCCTTTTCCTGCCTTAACTCCTGTCTGAGGATGAAAAGTCGCTTTTCAGCTTCATTATAAATTTGACATCAGGATTTAGGAGAGCTCAACTGGCTTGAAGCCAGCTCGGTGTATCCACACCTCAGCATCTACCTCGGATGCACCAATATTTCCATACCAGTAGATTTTAAGATGGTGAAACCTATGTATTTTTCTTTTCCTATCTCCATTTTGGGAAATACAGTGGCCAAAACAATTAAGCCCCTACTGCAGCCTGCTGAGGTTTGAGTACACCCAGCACCCTCCCCTGGTTCCCACTTACCCCCGCACGGTGCCCGTCTCCTGGTAATTCACTTGGATGAATTTGCCAAAGCGACTGGAGTTGTTGTTATGGGCTGTTTTTGCATTTCCAAACGCCTGTGAAAAGAGGGAGATGCCATCGTTATGCTGGAAAAGCCACCGCCTTGCCTTGTTGCCATGGGCATCGCTCACAACTGAGCTTGGGGGACTTTCCTATCATTTCACATTAAAAAAAGTGGGATAGGGAAAGTTTGTTGGATGGCTCACAAAATAATCCAACTAGCTGCTGAGGACCATATTCCTTTGCAAGCTGGTGTTCATATAAGAGCAGCTAAACACAGGTTAAAAATCAAGTGTGAGCTGCACTAAAGAGATTTAATGTTTGAAGTTGTTACAGTCTGCATTAAGGCTATGCTTTATTCATTTAAATAAATATACAAGTACACCGCTCCAACAGGACCCTACATTTTAATGAGCTAAAGGAAGCTGCTTTTTAATTACATGTGGAATTAGGGGGGAAAATGCTTTGAAGGCTACTCAGACGTTAGACAATGTCATACACAGCACCGGCATAACCCAGGGTATTTTCAGTAGTTCAGACACCCTCGTTTCCATTTGCTGCTGTTGCTTTTCCAAAATCAAAAAGCTTTTAAGTCTTTATTATGCAAAGCTTTTATTCCAACCCTGCCTTACCAAGGCACTGACTGGAGAGTCATTTATTGCCATTTAAAAGAAATCTCTGAACTGAAACTGCTATTTTCAATTGTGCCTAAATCACTTCAATAATCATCTGGACCACGATGATAGAATCTGTCAAGCCACCAGGTCCAATTAACGCTTCATTTATTAAACCAGTTTTCATAATGACACACCTTTTCTTCTAAGCCAAATTTATTTAAGGTAATTATAATTTCTGAGATAATTTCCAAGTGTTGCTCATGTATGGACATTTTGTGCTGAGGCTTAACATCAGAGCTCTGCTCCCAATAGATTTATTCCCTGCTCAGCTATTTATTAGGAAAGATTAAAAGGGCTTTCCATCTATAATCTGAAGCTTTTCAAATGACCTGTGTGGATTTAGCTTCCCAACTAAAAGCAGAATACGAAGGCCAAAGGAAATGGGACCTTGGCGAAAGGACATCGGACACGTCCCATCCGTGCATGATCCAGTTTCGTTCCCAGGCTGATTTATTTCCCAGTCTGCTCAGATTTAATGATTTAAGAACCCACAGAGGTTTGCCACGGCATAACGACACGATTCCCCCCCCAATTTGAATACAGGGATTTGTTTAAACTCAAACTGTTGCATATGATTCTGCTTTAGTTGACTAAAGCAGGTTCTGGGAGAGTCGAAACCTGCCGAGCAAACAGGTTATTCTGGAGGGATGACTCCAAAGCTGCAGCTCAGGAACCCAGTGGAGGATTCACATCTTTGCAGGCTGTTCACACTTCTTTCCTGCTTATTCCTCCCAAAAACCCTCCCTGCACCCAGCATCCCCCCTCAACCCCCCTCCCGAGGACATCAAACGTGCCCACACCTCCCCTGAAGCCCCAAGCCTCTCCCGGCAATGAAAATCCAGGCATCCTCTCCCCAAACCAGGAATTTTGGTATTAAAGATGGGATGGTGTTTAAGATTTCCAAAGGGTTTATCTCCAGGTATTTCAGCAAGAAGTTTTTAAACAGAATATTCAAGACATGCAAGTGGCATCACCTTATATTTAGGTATTAGTTTTAAATTGTATTAATTAGGTTACGAGTATTTCCTTGCTATAGGATCACTCATGTCTGAAAGAAACCATCTTAAGGCAATGAGATAAATTTTCTCTACACCTAATTAACATTGCTTGTTAAAGAAGCAGCAAGATGAACCTGAACAGACCGAACAGGAGGCAGCACAATTTTATATCATCTCATATAATAAATTTTCATATAATTTAATACAGAATTTAAGCAAAGAACAATATTAAAAGGATTTTCTAGTTTGATTCCCTGTATTTATATCCTAAGTAATCGCTCACAAAGACAAACAAGGTCTACTCATTAGGATTTCTTTGGGAAAAACCTTGTTCAGGATTCATCTTTTTTATTCTCTAGCAAGGAAATTTAGAAGAAAATATTTCAAATACAGAAGCGGGGAACAGCAAGTCTCCTCTTTTTTTATGAGCTTTTCTCGGGATGAACGTGCCAGCTCACATGATATGTTATAACCCAAATGCCTCCAGAACTCACAGCCCATAATGTCCCCCTTTCATGCATTTTTCTTTCGTGCTGATGTAAATGAGAACGCTCTTTGGATCCCTTCTTGTGCAAACTCCGGGTGACTCTCTGGGCCCGGCATGCTGGGAACGGGCCAACAAGTAGCTGGAGAAACGTCTGGTGTTTGATTTGAGACAACTTAATACATTTTTGTTTGCTTTACTCACAGGGTTTCTTTATCAGGACTGTTGGGCTATAAAAAAGTGCTATTAATTCAATTTATACATGTCTAATCCATACAGACCTGACCAGGACACCCTGTCCCCTGCAAGCGGGGCAGAATATAATAGTTCAGCCTCTGAAAATGAGTTATAACTTCTCTAAAACAAATTATCTTCTGTTCGTATTATTGCCCTTTACTGACTCATTGATTCGAGGCTGCTGAGCAGATCAACGGACAAAACCCCGTAACAGCATTCCGAGGATTCTTGGGGAGACCAAAGCTTTTACTGGCCAGGGCTCAACATTTGGAAGGAAACAAAATTCAATACGTTCCTCTGTAGGAGCCGGGTGTCCCTCTGGACCCAGAGGGTGATCCAACAGTTTGGAGAAGGCAGGAGCAAGCTGCTCCATTCCTCCTCCTCCAGCCCTCCTGCACAAAGACAGGACTATCAGGACCGAGGGAAAAAAGGGATTAACAGTTTCCTGGCTAAATGCTCCATGTTCCTCCTGATCCCAGAGGCTCACAGCCTCCTCGTTTTTGACTGAATATTGATGCAATCTGGATTAATTCCAGATTACAGCCAGAATGAGGATTATTTTAATGGCTTTCCTGAAAAGAGGCTCTTTTCCAAACCACTGCATCCGGGAAAACACCACGGTGACTTGTTCTTATAAAATGCTGTTCTATAGATAATCCAAACGGAACATTATTCCTCTGTGGAATAACTGCAATATTCTCCTATAGAATAACGGCTGTATTTCCCTATGGAATAACAGCTTCTGTGGTGAAAGAACAAGTGGAAATACAGGCCTTTGCCAGCATATTTTAGGTCTCCAGCCCTCAGAGGAGCCTTTGGCCCTCACCGTCAGAGGGAAAAATAAAAACATCTTCTCTTTGCTGTATAGAACACAAAATATATTAACAGACAAGAGTTTTTAAATGGTTCCCCATTAACCTGAAATGCAAACTGCATTTTTCAGAAAGCCATACCATGAATATACCAGGAGAAAAGCAAGTCAACTGCTTAAATCTCAACTATGCCGTTGTGGAAAACTTACATATATTAATAGTTATATTCCATGGAGGGGCATGGAAGGGACTGGGAGCAAGATTCCGTCAAGCTCATTAATGCCAAGGAGAAGAAATAGGTTAATATCAGAGAAGACAGTGCTGGAAGATTCATATTCCCTGGTTTACTATGAAATTAGGAGTTCATTAATCAAATGTATTCATAAAGTATGAATGACTGGTAACTGTGTGAGCACATTGGGACCAGCTTTGCTAAAATCTATTTCCCAACAAATAACATAAATGCAGAAAGGGCTGGAGTTTTTAGCGGGAGTGGCTGAGGGAGCTGGGAAAGGGCTCAGTCTGGAGCAAAGGGGGCTCAGGGGGGACCTTGTGGCTCTGCACAGCTCCTGACAGGAGGGGACAGCCGGGGGGGTCGGGCTCTGCTCCCAGGGCACAGGGACAGGAGGAGAGGGAACAGCCTCAGGTTGCGCCAAGGGAAGTTTAGGCCGGATATCAAGAAAAAAAATTCCGCATAATGGTTGGTCAAGCATTGGAACAGTTAGCCCAGGGAGGCAGTGGAGGCCCCATCCCTGGAAGTGTTCAAAAAAAGACTGGATGGGGCACTTGAAGACACGGTTTGGTGATGAACGCAGTGATGGCGCAGGGTGATGGTTGTACTGAAGATCTTAAAGGCCTTTTCCCACCTCAACCACTCCATGATTCCGTGATGCACAGAAACCTAGTGTGTGCATCCACAGAGTGGTGGTTTCAAACATCCCCTGAGATTTATTTCCAGGTCTGAGGGCTGTTTATCCCAATATTCTATATGTTATGCTTAAAGAAAAAAAAAATCCAAAAACACCTTCATTCCAAATGAAAAAAACCACACAGGGAAGAAAAATAGCATATTGAAATTTTTGAAATTTAATGTTTTTTTATGCATCCAGGGAATTCACAAATTCCTTCCTCCTCCTGAAATATAAACAGCAGGATGATAAACATCATTTTCCCTAGTTTTCATTTCACCTGCAATCAAGCTCCCCGCACTCTTCTTGCCATGTTCTATTGCATTTTAACAGAAATATACCGAATTATGGCCAGAACACAAACTGCATGTATACTGCTTAAGTTAGAGCCATGCTAAATCCCTCCCCATTATTGCTCCTGCCCCAGGAAGTGATTTTAAGCCTGCAGCTCCCACTTCCTGATAAAACCTCCCAGCCCAAATTGCTCTGCTAAACCAACACCACTTTGATGGATCTCTCCAACTTCTGGTGTCCTTGAGGAGCCACCTCAATGCAGAGAGACCACGGCCCCTAAAGAAGCACCAAGGTCAGACTGTACGAGCTACAGCCTGAATTCCAGCAAAGAAAAATAGCTTTTATGGGAACCCTCAAGCTGTGGTTCAACAGCAATACTGAAAATCTAATTTACAGCAGCTAAACACAACTTGAAGCACCAACACCTTGGGGTTTTGCTCTCTTGGTTGTGGCTCCGTGTCCCACACGCCGGATGAACCCAGCGGTGCTTTTGTGGTCAAAAGCACAAACCACAGATTATTTATAGTGTCTGTGCTGCGATGCCTGAGCAGGGCCCGAGCCTGCCCTGCAGCCCTCAGCTGCCACACGCTGACCTTTACAGACCTGCAAACGTTCTTATCTCACTGCTCTTTTCTTCAAGGGGCCACTGCAGCACCTTGCAGAGCAAACACGCGTTTTCCATTTCACAGAATCACAGAACCACAGAGTGATGTGGGTTGGAACGGACCAGGAACATCATCCAGTGCCACCCCTGGCCACGGGCAGGGGCGCTTTCCACCGCACCAGGTTACCCCAAGCCCGTCCAACCTGGCCTGGAACACTTCCAGGGACAGGGCAGCCAGAGCTGCTCTGGGAAACCTGGGCCAGGGCCCCATCACCCTGACAGGAAACAACTTCTCCCTAACATCCAATCTAAATCTCTCCTTTTTAGTTTAAAACCATTCCACTCTTGTCCTCTCCCTCCATCCCTTGTCCCCAGTCCCTCTCCAGCTCTCCTGGAGCCCCTGCAGGCCCTGCCAGGGGCTCTGAGCTCTCCCTGGATCCTTCTCCTCTCCAGGTGAGCACCCCCAGCTCTCCCAGCCTGGCTCCAGAGGGGCTCCAGCCCTTGGAACCACTCTGTGGCCTCCTCAAACCACAATATGACAAAGCAACTTAAACTCAATGTCTGTAATGACAAAATACCCTTTTTTTGTTTAAAAACTGGTGATATTTGTCTCCAACATTTTAGAGAAAGCTTGTCCTGGCGGTGGACATGAACAGAATCTAATCCTACACCAGTCTTTGACAGCAAACACAGCAGAACATCTCCTTGGTGGTGTTTGCTTCCTGTGGTAGCTCCCATTGCCTTCTTTTTTGCTTCTGAGCTTCTCAGACCCATGGAGTTTCCTATTTCTTCCCATAAAATCAATACTCGATTTCTAAGCAGGTGCAGCAACCAAAAGGTGCACCCCTGTCCTCTCCCTGCTCTTTACTCCCCACTAAAGAGCCTTTCAAATACATGACCTACAAATACTTCAGATGGGGAAAGTCCAGAGGATGGAGACACCCGGGAAGTGCTGATGAGATCCTTCCTCTCCCTCCTGCCCCTATGGAGCACAGGGAGAACAGGTCCATAGGGACAGGCTGGCAAAGGCTACCCAAAGGGCCAAAACCTTATTTAAGGGGCCTCCCCACACCAACCAAATGTACCATTTGTTGCATTTATGAAGGTTAAAACGCTCTTCATCCCTTCACTGACACTTCAATGCCAATGATGGCGCAGCCACCACTACATGGAATTAAACTCAGCGGGATTCTTCCAATAAAAAGCACAGCAAATCCTTCATTCCATAATTACAATTACTGAACAGCAGCCAAGTGAGTTCTACCCATTAACAGACAAACCCTCTTGTAATTAAACTGATGTATAAAATACGACTCTCACGACACCAACTATAAAATACATTTTTTAATTATTTTTTTCTCCTTACAAACAGTTTATGCCACCTAAAAATGTCTTGTCACAGTAAGACACTTGCACTGACCCTACTGGCGGTGAAAACTGAGACTATCCAAGGTCAACACTTCCTTTCCCTGTGGAATCATGTCAGCACTGACATCCCAGGATGGAGAATCACGGAATACCCCGAGTGTGAAGGAACCCACAGGGATCATGGAGTCCAAGCCCTGACCCTGCACAGGACACCCCAACAAGCCCACCCTGTTCATCCCTGGAGCATTGTCCAAATGCTCCTGGAGCTCTGGTAGCCTTGAGGCTGATGTGCAGCCGAACCCTCCCTGATGCAGCTCCGGCCATTCCCTCAGGTCTTGTCCCTGGCCACCACAGGCGAGCTCAGTGCCTGGAGCAATTAAACATTGGCAACAACTTGGCTTAAAATACAGGCTCGGCTATGACCACGTGTCTTGGTGCACGTCGAGTTCGCATTCCCCAGTACAAATATGGAAGAGAAGGACTTTTAATGGGAGAGCAGTGACTTGGAGAAGGTTTAGGAGTCAATTTAGTGGAAATGCCAGTGTAAAGAAAATATCCAGAGCACCATTATGGGGTAAAATACCTGAGATAAACCCTATAAGCATCACTACAACACACCCTTGTTTGGGAGATTTAGAGCTCTGCTGATGCAGGAGCTCTATCAGCCAAGTAAGAAACAGGATTTAGTGTCTGCGTTCCTGGCAAATGCTTCAATGTTGGCAGAATATTCCTCCTTTTCCTATATTTAAGCACAAGATCAGACCATTGCAGTTTCTTCCTTTTAAGTGATGCTCTAGAAAAAAAAGGAATTGCCACGACACCATGATGCAAGACAAAACCCCAAAACCCAACCAAAGCCTCCAACCTAAGTTCTCTTCCCGAAGAGGGGCAGTTTTCTTACTCAAGTGCAGTAATGGGAAAAAAACCCCGGCTGAGCTGGCAGTCACCAGCAAACGCCTGTAGGATGGATCCTGGAGGCAGAGGCTGCCAAATCCCTACGGTCTGGCCGACATTCCTGCTCCTCTGCTCAGACATTCATGTTTTTGCGAGCAGGGTGGACAACCCTGGGAAGAACAGCCAAAGGTTCGTGTTTTCCAGCAGACTCGCACACGTCGGCCAGCAAACGTTTGGGTGGAAAAAATCTTCATCCCAGGTTGAGCTTTGGATTTACAGAAGTATCCCAAAATGAAGTTGGGAAGCTTGGTGTTATTACAGCGTCTCTCCAGCCAAAGAACAAACTTTACTCCGTCAAATGCTGCAGGCAGCAAGTACCCAACAGGTCCCAGGACTGAGCAAAATCTCCCTAATTGGTGCTTCAAATTATTTTTTTCATAGGATAGAGATATCAAATAATCACAATAAAATAGCAATGGCAATAAAGTGACCAGTTGGAAACAAGTCACGGCTAAGGGAGGAGGTTTTACATTCCCCCAGTCAGCAATACAAGTACTGTAAACAAGCACTGCAGTAGGAACAAAGCAGCACTGACAGAATGCTGACAGATAAAAACCCATTCATATATATATTTCAAGTGACGACTGAGGAGGGTATAACTTACATAACAGGTTATATTATGCATTGCAACATCCAGCCATATCACGGTTTCCTCACCTTTCATAACCCCCTTATGCAGACCTGGATGCAGTGCAGCAATGCAGCACAAACTGCAGCTGCTGCGAACACAATGTCTCTGCCATTGCTAGAAACAACCTCACAGGGTGCCAGGAGCACTGCTGGCTTCCTTGACTTTCTTTAAAGTCATACTGCAAATAATGGAGTGAGGGCAGCCCTGAGGAGACTTTGGGCGTGTTGGTGGAGAAGCTCGACCTGCCCTGGCAGCCCCGAACCGCGCCATGGCCTGGGCTGACCCCTCAGCATGGGCAGCAGGGGAGGGGAGGATTCTGCCCCTCTGCCCCACTCAGCTGAGACCCCACCTGCAGAGCTGCCTCCAGCCATGGGGTCCCCAGCATCAGCAGGACCTGGAGCTGCTGGAGCGAGTCCAGAGGAGACCATGGAGGTGCTCTGAGGGCTGGAGCCCCTCTGCTCTGGAGCCAGGCTGGGAGAGCTGGGGGAGCTCACCTGGAGAAGGGAAGGCTGCAGGGAAACCTCAGAGCCCCTTCCAGTGCCTAAAGGCAGCAAACCATGCTGTAATTCCATGACAATACATCCCTTGAGCTGAACAGGTAACATTCTCAGCACCACCTCTGCCTTTTTTTTTTCCAAGGTTCAGGCTTCTGAGTCTCCAAAGCTCGTGACCACTCATGTCTCACCTGTCCTGAAGCCTCTGACAAAGAAAATATCATTTTTCCATTTTCAGTCAGTCAAACATCCACCTATTTCTGCACTGTTCTGCCAAAGACAGGGGTAAATTCATGTCTCCAAAGCATGTCCCAGTTTTTAGCTCATGGAGCATTACGTCCTCCTGTAGAAAGCCACCCCTCACCCATGGCTTCACATCCTTCCCCAAGTAACATGGTTCGGGTCTTTTTGGCCTGTTGTCTTGGAAACACTGATGTTTCAAATGACACAACACACAAACCAAGTGCTACTTTTTAAGATGTCATTTTGTTATGCAAAACCATCCACATGGGAAACTACATCCTTAGGAGAACGCTGTAGGACAACACTCTGCTGAGCTCTTGTGGCTGTTGTCCCCTGCTGACAGCTCTCGTAGCACTCAGAGGCACTCGCTGAAGCTGTGACTCACTGATTTTAGGAGCTGGTGATGACAGATCGGCATCGCCTGAGCCCGGCTGCAGCTCCCGCTGCCGCGCCGCTCACTTCAGGTGGAAGAGCTGCAGACCCTCAGCCCGAGGACAGGTCTGGAAACAACCCATCAAAGTCCTGGGAGGTCATCTCGAAGAAGATGCAACACCAACCCCAGCTGGAGCCACAGCCCCTGCCCAGCACAGAAATGAAACATCGCCCGTCAGGAAGAGACTCACCCCTTGCAGAGACATCTTCACCAGCTTCCAGCCCCTCTTTCCCAGCCATCAGCCACCAATTTAGGGAGAGGGATGTGGCCTAGTGGACAAGCCTTGGACACTCTCCAGCTCCTGGAGGAGGCCTCTCAAAGTCCCTTCAAAACTCTATTTTTTTTCCTTTTTTTATATATATAATGATTCAATGTGGGGCCATAAATGATTGGAAATAAAGTTTCAACTCCTATTGCATACTTGGATAGCCCAAAAAATGCTCAAAAGAAAAAGAAAAAGAAGCATTCGCTGCACACTCTGGGCTTGATGTAAGTTTTCCTGCAGTTTGTCACCAAAATTAATGCCACAAAGCGAAAGGCAGGAGAAAGTGTCCCTACCGTAACACTCCCCATCTGGAACCTCTTAGCAGAGGCACGGAGCCCTGATGTATATTTGACACACACAGTTTTTCCTGCTTTTCCCAAGAGAAATATGTGTAACGAAGAAAAACAAAAACACGTTAGGCAGCAACCAAAACATACCAGTGTAACCCGAGCCCCAGCTTGGCTCCCGCCCCTGCTGTCCTTCCTCTCAGACCTCAGCCACTTTCTGCTTCTTACCGGCAAAAAATCATCCACAACCTCCCCTCCAACAAATAAAAACCAACCAAATCAGAGCTCTGCCTTTAAATCAACACAATAAAAAACACATTTGTTTTCTGCCACGTTAAAAATCTCACGAGTATGGAGAAGGTTAAACGTGAACTCACACGTCTCCAGCCCTTCCCCGCTTTTCTGTGGGATTATATAAATAATCTACAACTCCTCTTGATGCTATTCCAAAGTTTCAAGCGCCATTGAGCAGCAGCATCAAATTTCCATGCCTCGTACACAGCTCGGATGAGTCGCTTCCACCACGGCAGTGCTGCTGGGCTTGTGTTTTCCAGCTTTCAGTAGCCATAGGCAGCTTCAGATGTCTGACTGATCCATAAAAACACCTTTTCCCTTATTTCCACAGTTCAAATGGTGAAATAACAGCTTAAAAATACTTATTAGTAAGTGTTGGGACGGATGGACCACAACACCTGCAGGAGTCAGACCAAGGCACAGCACTGAAAAAAAGTATTCTCTCATTGGATCGATGGGAAGCATTGAAAAATAATTGTCTTATCAGGGACCAGAATATTCGATAAGCACCAGGAAAAACAACAGCGAGCACTGATTATTTTTAGGGACCAAAAGAGAAGTCTCAACAATCCATGTGTTCCTATCAGGTATTTGTGTTAGGAGAGGGTGTCTATCTTCAGCTGTCAGGTAAAGCAAAGCAGGACAATTCAGCAGGTACTGCCTGTCACCTTCCCAGAGAAATTAACTGGGGATTTCCTTGAGGCCACCATGGAGAGGATTCCTGTGAACTGAACCAGGCTGCAGAGCTGGGGTTATATCTGACACCGCTCCAGCCGCTCCCTGCAGAGGAGGAACAGCTGCGAGGCGAGCGGTGAGCAGCCGATGCCCCGTGGCATGAGACAGGCACGACACTGCAATTCCGATTGTCATGAGAGAGGTCTCCAGGCAGGGAAGGAGCTTTCTGAGATTTCTCTTCCAAGGTTATCCTGCCAAAACCACCCATTTAGCTTTGCGCAACGTTCCTCAACACTGCCAATGCCGGTATTTCTGAGAACAGTGCCGTGAGGTTTAAAGGGCAAGAAAATCCAACAAAAAAAAAGAAATGAAAAAAAAAAGCAAAGGCCCTGAATTAAAGAAATCAAGGGAAGTGTGGTGAGATTTTATGCTCCAACTTTCCACATCACAGAAAACGTTTCAAAACCAACACGAATATTTTACTGCTGTCCACCTCTTCCTAGCCTGGCTCTGCAAAGTGCCAAGCAGTTGGTATGGATGTTGGTAGCGTGTTTTCCTTTTCCTTTTCGGAAAGGGTAGGAGTCAAACCGAGCCCAGGCCCAGTGTGCCAGGGCACATGTGCTGCCAGCATACCAAGCATACAAAGCCCTCACTGCTCCTTCTCTCTGCGCCAAGATGAGCAGCAGCTCTTCATCATCCACCTCGGCCAGGCTGGAGAGATCGTGAAGTGGGGACCCAAAAGCACCTTCCTTCAATTCCATGTTTTCATGTAGGTATTAAGAAATGTAGTTTGAGGCTGTATCTTCCACAGAGGGGCAGGATTTTTACCAACACGTCAAGTATTAATTTTTACAGCGGCCACATACATCCAATATCGCTGCAAGACTTCCAGGAGCAAAGAGCAGGACCAAACCACCCACTCTGCATTGATTTGACCCAAAATGGAGCAAATCAGAGGAAGGAACGCAGTTCCAATTTTAATAGCAGCATTTGAGCACCACTGAAGCTCCTTCTGGGATCTCCCCCCAGCAGCTGCTGAGGTCTTTCCAGATGTGAAAGAGGGCAGGGAAGGGAAGTGGGAGGAGGATGCTGTGTCACTGAGAATGCCTCAGAACAAATTCAGTCTCCAATTTATTAGCATTTAATTTATTAGCATTTAATTTTGCCATCTCCTTAGTCTTCATGCATAATATTTTGGAGAACACCAGTTTTTCAAACCTTCCTAGCCTCCAGAAGAACACAGGATAACATGCATGTGCAATAAAGCATTGCAAATACAAATATTCCAAAGAAAGGTGTGTTGGATGAAGCGCCAGTGACCTGCTGTGCTGGGAGCTGTGCACGAGTGTTTCCCACTACAGCTGCCAGCAGGAGAGACACAGCAGATACACTTGGAAAATCCACAGGGGCATTGCTTGCTGGAGCAAATGGCAAAGGAGGCTTCGTTATCCAATTAATTTCATGCGAATACGCAAGGTTTCATTAGAGCACACGCTCATTAACTTCCCTCTCCTCTGATTTCCTGAAGCGCCGGTTTCCAGCACACAGGTATTGCACATCTCATTTCTTTTAACACCTTTTCTGTTTCCGTGCCACCACACAGCCTGACAAACCCTTCCCGATCATTCCCGACTGACAATACTCAGTCCCCTGCCATGGTGTAATTAAATAAAAGGTTTACAACTCCCCTTGAAGAAACTTGCTGCCTCTACAACAGTAGAATTCAGACCAGCATTCCTTCGTTCAGGGAAGGAAGAATCACTACAGTCTGTTTAAGCCGTTTAGTAAACCTTCTGCAACTAAATATATAGAAAATAATCTAAAATCACAACCTGACGTTGGTATCAAAATCGCTGCGATAGGACACAGAGAGAGATGGGAAATTTTGTAGACAAATGCAAGAGTGTCTTTAACCAACCTGACTGGAATAGCTGGAAAACCCAACCAGGATTTGAGTACATGTCTTCTGCCAGGCTGAGACAAACCGAAAAGATCAAGTACAAATCCTCAGTACTTTTTCTCAATTTAGCAAGGGACTCATTGGTTGAACATAATGGGAGAAAAGGATCCTTAACCAGAGGAGCCCAGAGATGTGAAAAGGCAGAGGAAAACAAGCACTCCCTGTGCTGAGCAGCAGTACATAATTTATAACCCAAATAAAACCACATTTCCATCTATTATTTGGAAGTGAGTGGTGACCTAATACACAGCAGCACAGCAGAATGAAGAGTGGGCCACTACTAATTACACTTGGTTTGTGTAAAAAACAAACTGAGAATCAGCGTTTATTTGCAAGGCTGGAGGAGTGAGGCTGCAATGCTGGAGCATCCTTCCCTGCAGGGCTGAGGGCAGAACGATGCCCAGGGCCACAACCCCAGATTCCCCCCAGGACAAATATCACCCTTACACGATACGGCGTTTCCAGAGGGTGAATGTCTCGGATCACGGTGACTGATCCGAGACATCATTTTGTGCTCTCAATAAAAAACATGAGAACACATCCGAACCTATTGTTTTGATGGCCTGGATGTCCCTTCATACGGCAGAACAACAGAGGTGATGGTTTACAGGATTTTAGTCAAACTCAGTCAAGTGTAGGTGGAGGAACCAGACCTGCCGATGAAAACAGGCTGGAGGGTGTCTTAGATCCAGATCTCACTTTCTCCAACTCCCATGATCTACCTCCAAAACCTTTATTCCATACACAGAGCTATAAAGTCACTGCTGAGAGGCAACAACCTCATTGTACACCACCCAAATTTCAAGATGCTGAGAACAACAAGGACATGATCACTCAAGTGGTCAAAATATCTCCACAAATATCTCCTGGAGTGGAGGGATTTGGGAACATTTTATGGGTATAGAGATGAAAGATCCCTCCCTTAAATAACAACATACCCATCATCCTGGAAGTGGGATTAAAGCAAGGAGCTCAACCACTCTGGCTGCATTTGGGATGATGTAAATTTATTATTACTTCAACCTGTTTATTATTCTTTCCTTTTTGCATTAAAAAATGCATTCAGGATGTAGCAGGAATTGCAGGATTGCATCTGTTTATCCCGGCTGGGGAAAACAGGGACGCTGCTCCTGCTGGCTCAGTCAAAGCAGCTTTATAAATTCCAACAAAAACACCATCAGTGCTAACTAAGGAGGGATTTGTTTACATCTTTCAAGAGAATATTAAATGTATTTCTTTACTGACCTTAATCAGCAAGTAAAACACTACATTAAAAAATTAAACTCATGTGAAAACAGCATTTCTTCTCTAAATAGGTCTGCCTGCAGTTCAGGAGGAGGGTGGAAAAGGAAACTAAAACACTGACAGAAAGGAAAACCACAGAAAGAAACCTTTCTTTCTTTTGCTGAGCCTCATCCTCTTGTTTATAACTCCCGAGGAGAACAGCAGCACGATTGTCCTACCTCGTGCTGGCCGGATTTCAGCAGGAAGGCTTCGCTCACGCGGCCTCCAGCATCCGACAGCGAGGCCTTTCCCTGGTCATCCCTCCTTTCACTGGTCCTTCTTCTCTGTCTCCCCCCTTGGATGGCATCCAGGATAGGGGAGCTACTGGGAATTCACCAGCTGCCCAGGCTGAAATCACCATAATAATTAAAACCCAGGTGGGAATTGAAACAAGGCATGGAAGAATAATTGCACAGTATCAGGGACTGGACAAAAAAAGGGGAAGAAAAGGAGGGAACTGGTGCTAAGGAGCTCTAAAATCTAAGTTTGGTGATAAGTGATGCTGAGAATCAGCATCACCATCAGAGGTTCCCACCTGTACTCTGCTGTTCCCTGGGACACACGGCACAAATGCATGGGGGACCCTGTTCCCAACTGGATCAAGATTCTGATCCAGCCTACAAACACATGATTTGGGGGGTGCTACTGCATTTGCAATCCTTCCACTGCGACTTTAGAAAACAAATGCATCAAAGAAAACTCATGTAAGAGGCAAAAAGAGGGAGAGAAATATCCATGTTGAATTATCCACATATTTAAGTCCTGACTCACTGAACTGCACACCTACTGCAGCTCCTTAATGCCATCCCCGGCACCAGTCCCCAGCAAGATGCACAAAATTAAACAGAGTGGATTCCATGGAAAGGAATGGGAAGGGAGAGAAAAATAAAAGACCATAATTTTTCCTGAAAACACTCCGAGCAATTGCAAGTGTCCTGCTCCAACTGCATCCTTGTCCAGAGAAATTTGGCTCCTAAGAAACTGAAGTGTGGATCTGGCCATCAGGAGTGAAGTTGAATTAACTGTGGCTTGAATCACATCAAATAAATTAAAGTCCTTCTAACCCAGCCCATTCCACGGTTCTATTAAATGTGGGATTTTTCTCAAAGCACAAAACTTAATAGTAAGCTCAAACCTATTTTCTATTTTGAATTTCCAGTTGAAAGCTCAAAATTTAATTAAACTCTTTGGAAAAATTAGCAGTTAAGATCTTACAACACGATAACCATAAAGCAATTTAAACATTACAACCATTAAATCGAAATATAAACTTATGGCTCCTTCAAAATTTGCTCTCACAGATCCTCATGCCTTAAGCCAGGAGGTGAGACGTCCTACTTATTCAAAAAGCTTCTCCCAGGTCTGTTTCTCTTGCTGAACAGACCCGATTAACATGGAAAACCAGAAATATTTTGCTTACTCATAATTCTACCTTAATGAAGCTTTCCCAGCACCAAAAACCCACTGAGGGGAGATGATCTAACAGCCCACAAGAGTTTTGCCGCCTAAATGGAAAAAACAGCCTGCCTATTCCTCGAGTATCCCCCCCCACCGCCCGACGGGGTCAATCCATGCGGAGCAGAACAAACGCTCCATTTGCTGAGAGCTCATGGATGTCTTTAAAAGCCCGTCGATCAATAAAGTGCAATTAAAAAACTTAGTCCAGGGGGGCTCTAATGTGATGGGGATTAAGCAGACACTGACCCATGCTGGTCTAAACTTGAAAATGGGCCTCAATGACAACCTTCGTCAAATTTAGAGGACCAGACAGAAAGAAAATGCTGTATTTTTAGTTCATATTCCTATATCTCTGGTATATATTATGCTTATTTTATATTTGTATATTTCATATGCTATATGTTTACTTTTATTAATATGTCCTGTACCCCTATTATATATTGATTTTCTTTCAGTATATCTAATATTTGACAAGTTAGGAAATGCATTTTTGTTGTCAGCTAACACAACACAGGTATCCCCACGTCCTTAATCCTGGAGCAACCGTGGCCAGTCCCAATGAACCGAGGCTGTTCCGATCAGTAAAATCCCCTCCGTGCCCCAGCGCTCTGCTGAGGTGCATCCACATCACCTGGGGGAGGCACCAAAATGCAGAGTAATCTCAATTCACGTTATTTAGCATTTCAGGCTCTTCCAAGGAAAAACGTGGCGCTTGGCCCTCGTTAATCGCACTGTCCATCGGATGATGCATGAACTCAAGCATCCAAGTGAGCGTCCACTCTGTCGATAAACCCTGCTGATAAATCTAATTATTAACGTCAGCTGAAAGCCAGGCTAACATCAACATGTTGTCTTTTTTTTTTTTTAAGCATTATGTTTTCTCCCAGTTTCACTGAAATTACTTGGCTTTCCTGCAGCAGATGAAAACCAGATGTTGCAGAGTGGGAAGGGCTGCGCGAGCCAGCACGAAAAACCAGGACAGCAACAGCAGGTCGCACCCATTCATTACCCACATATTTCCCTTCTGCCAGGAGGTTATTTCTATTACATCTCTGTGATTACAAATATTATAATTGTGATGTAACTCTAGAAAGGCCCGGGTCGTCCCTCGCAGCCCAGGGCCGCACGCGAGCCAAAAGGCACCGGCAGAGTTTCTCAGTGCTGCGTAAGCACTTTGGAAAGCCTCACTCCCATCTCCCAGCCTTAATGCCAATATTATGCTTTGTAATCCCTCCTGGAGCAGCCCAAACCCAGGATTAATCCAGGTTTAACAGCTCTTGGATGCCCACTTGTTACACTGAATATTCAAGAAGACAAGAGGTTTGTGTGCATGGACACAAGGCAATTTAAGAAGTTTCACTGAGCAAAATCAAAGGTGCATCCTCATTCCCCTGACTGGCAGCACGAGTGAAGGAGCAGGAGCTGGATTATTTATCATTTTAAGCAGCTACACGATGCAAAAATGGGGAGTATAAGTAAATTATGGGTGAACTTACACTGGCTGGCCATATGCACCAGCAATGGAAATGGCAGGTGACCCTGTGCTGAATTTTCAGACATATTTCCCAAGCCAGAAAGAACTTTGAAGGCCTTTGCTCTCTCCACAATATGACTTTTTAACCACTTAATGTTAATCTAACATGTCTAGCAATAGAATACTCTGCTTTAAAGCAAACATCCAGTGGCAATCAGGACAGGATGCAGGAGCAGGTCCTTCCATGCTTCAATTTGCAGGGAAAAAAGAGAAGGAAGGGGGGAAATGAGCCTTGTGCTGGATTTGCTACACAAAAATCACTGCCCAGCAACACTGACAGCACTGCTGGGAATTACACATCATCAGCATCCCAGTGTTGAGCAGCTGCTATTCCAAGGCATTCACTGAAATTCCTTTAAAACTGACTTAATACGTATGAATTTCACCTCCCGGCAATATAGCCAAGTACTGGAGCAGCATCTCCACTCGTCCCCAGCGTGCAACAAACACACCTCACCTTTCATTAAGAGATGCAGTAATTAACATATTGGATAGAGTTCCATTGCTAAATGCTTTCCAAATATTTTAACTGTCCATCACAGCTGTGCTTTTCCATAGCATAAAGGTTTTACTTGTGTTATAGCTTGAGAATTAAGTTAAAATAAAGGTTTTCACACTCACATTAAGCCACGACCCAGAGAATGCAGTGGGGTTTTACCTGAGTAATTGTTTGGGGATTCTATATGACACCTGAGATGTAGTAATAGTAGTTGTAGTAGTAGTAGTAATAATAACAATAATAATAATAATAATAATAATAATAATAATAATAGCAAGTAATTATAAATATCTATGACACCAGAAATGCAGACTTCTTTCTGTATATATGTATATAGATATAATATATCTATATATATAGATATAATAATCTATTACATAGATTATTACAGGACATATTAATACATATTAATTTGGACTCCTTTGTGTCACCTGCAATACAGATTTGTGTGTGTATTTATATAATTAATATTATATTACATATATTAGTATTATAGGAGATATTAACATATTTTATTAGTAGTACTATAGAAGGTATTAACATCTATTACTATACCAGTTGTTGTTGGTTTGTTTTGGGGTTTTTTTTTTCACTTTGATATGACACCTGCAATGCAGATTTCTATTTGCTTGTGTATGAAGTGTCCCAAAACCTCCAAAATCCCACCTCAGATTTTCCTCCTTTTGGAGAAACTAAAACGAACTGCTCCTTATAATTTTCCCTGGCCAGCACACCCCATTGCTGGTCATTGCCCACAATGAGCAGTGAGGCTTTTGCAGGCTGACTGTGTGCATTCATCCAGCCCCGATCAGCTCGGGGGAAAAGCGCGGAGCAGAGGGAATCGAGCGATCCGGAACGTGACAGACAAAACAAAGAGACAGCAACGAAACACCACAAAACAACTCCCAGGTCGGGTTTGGCAGCGGGCTGGGATTAGATCACCGCGAATCCCGGCTTAAGGAAAGCTCCAGCATGAATTTCCTGACTAAGGTATAAAAGCCTGGCTCAAATTTATGACCTGCTGGCAAGGTTACCTCTATCCCAGAGGCCTCCAAATACCAGGAACACTCTGGCCCAGAAATGCAGAGTTCAGCCTAATAATTCAAACACATTCCTCCGAGCATCGCCAGCTCCACGGCCGTAGCCTTGGAGATAAAGACAAACTCCAATGCTTCCAACTCTGCATTTTTCAGAGCCTTAAACTGAACCAGAAAAGGGCATTTCCAAAGTTTGCAAAGTTCCCTTTCGATGAAGAAGTGGATATGAACCTTGTAGAGAAGGTTGTTTTAAGGAGACAACACCAAATCTTCCCCATCTCCATCAGATGGAAATCACTGTACCTGTATTTGTTGAACAACAAAAAAATATGGAATTTTCTGCTCTTCAGGACTATTTTCTGAATCTCCTTAATTAAAGGATAATTCAATTTGTAGATATAAGGAGAATACCCTCAACTGAACCCCATACTTCCCACAGGAGAGCTCAGGACCACTCCTTACACCTACCAGCCTGTGTGGAGAATATTCGGAATCCTGAGAAAGCACTAACACTTAAAAAAAGGATTTTGGGTTATAAAATCTGCTTTGTCTCTTTTTCTTTTGTTCCTTCATTTATTTATTTTCTTTTTCTTCTCCAAGCACATGAGATGCTTTGCTGAAGTCTGGATCTGGATCTTGAGTGCTTTGGAAAGCAGTCAAGCAACAAATATTTGGGATACAGCTCCCACCCAACCCACCACACCAAAACTTTGCTCCCCAAACCTGTTGTTTCTCAAAAAACACTTTGATTTCCTCAATGATAAAGCAAATTAAATATAAACATTTTATCCTTACGTTGGACCTGAGTATTTTTACCCTGATGCTGTCTCCTTTGGTATCCTTCACAGAGATCCTTGGCCAAGATTTTTCTCCCAGTTAAACACCTTAAGTAAATCTGCCTGTTTTGGGACAATCAGTAAATCTTTGACCTCTACCACAAAGTCATTGCACAGGAATCACATTCCTTTGTTCTTATTCCTTCCTATCAAATGAGAATAGTGTGGATCTGGAAAATGGTGGCAAAAAAAAATAATAGACATTTTTAAAATTACATTATGGGCAGGAATCGCTGACCTTTTCCTTTTGTACATATACACACACATGTATATGTTCTATAAGTAATGTTCTTCATAACAGCAAGAATCCTGATTTGTCTTGTGCTGTGATAAATTTCTAATTATTTCATATATATGTAATGATCAATATTGCACCATCTTTTCCTCTATTCTGGCTTTTCTTATGGCCGTTGGCAGTCAAGTTGGCCCCAAAAACACCCATCCAGACTTATCAGATGGAGACTGTGCCCATTTAGGAGATCCCTGAGCTGCAGTTGCCTGCAGGTGGTGGGACTGGCAGGGAAGTCTCATCCTGTCCTGCCTCATGTCCTCCCAGGGATGGGATGAGGATGAGGTGAAGCCTTCGTGTGTTGGAGCACAGAGATCCTTGTGGGTGCAGGAGGAAGATCTCGCTCTCCAAGGCTCTTCACTACAGAACAGGAGGTGCTTCCCTTCACCGCGAGGCTTCACGGGAGCAGGGAGCGATGGTGGGACACCAACCACCCAGGGAGAGAAAGCTTTGTTCACTCGCCCATGCAAGATGGACATCATTTGTTTTTTACGCTTTCTATGTTAAAATAAATGATCTGCAAAAGGTGTTTTAAACCCTTCAGATTCATCTTGTCCTTTCATCTTCCCTATCACAGCCTCTGCCCAGAGAAGTCCAAATCCCCAATCACAGTGACAAAGCCAAAGGCTCAACTGTCTGGCACAATGTTTATCCCTCATCCATCTTAATTAAGGGAATAGAAGGGAGCCGCAATCTGCTGCTGCCGTTAGGGCAGATCCCTTCCACAAACAAGGCAAACAATGATTTTATTTGCCTACCCTGAATTGCTGCCATGAGCTCCTGCGAGACTTGTGCAATGTGGGATTGGGAGAGGATTGTTCCACCGCCCTCCGCTGAGGTTTAACTTCACCTCGACATAATATTTAACCTGAAACAGCAAACAAATTGGAGCAGCTCCCTTCCTCTGCCTCCCTGGAGTGCCTTACTTCTTTTAACTGATTCCTGCTGGATTTGGCAAAGCATTGGGGCAAATCAGGAGGCACTTGGTTAAACTTCTTTATATCCATCAGATGTTGGAACAACAAAATGCAATCCACACCCTGTAGAAGAGGTGGACAACAACGCCCATTCCAGCAATTCCTGGGTTTAGGCATTTCTAGCAACACGACCCTAAACAATGACCATCGTCACACTCCTGAGTGAATGACTTCTCTATTCCCACACAAATCATACCGGCAAAGAAGATGTACACATTGCACTGCTGCAGGGCTGTTGTTATCACAGAATCATGGAATCACTGATGTTGGAAAAGACCTCTGAGATTATCAAATCCAACCAGTGACCAATCCCCACCCTGTCAACCAGACCAGAGGACTGAGTGCCATGTCCAGTCATTCCTTAAACACCTTCAGGGATGGGGACTCCACCACCTCCCTGGGCAGCCCATTCCGATGCCTAATCACCCCTTCTGTGACGAAATTCTTCCTGATGTCCACCCTGAACCTCCCCTGATGCAGCTTAAGACAATGTCCTCTTGTCCTGTCCCTTGTTTCCTGGGAGCACAGTCCAACCCCCACCAGGCTGCACCANTCACAGAATCATGGAATCACTGATGTTGGAAAAGACCTCTGAGATTATCAAATCCAACCAGTGACCAATCCCCACCCTGTCAACCAGACCAGAGGACTGAGTGCCATGTCCAGTCATTCCTTAAACACCTTCAGGGATGGGGACTCCACCACCTCCCTGGGCAGCCCATTCCGATGCCTAATCACCCCTTCTGTGACAAAATTCTTCCTGATGTCCAACCTGAACCTCCCCTGATGGAGCTTAAGACAATGTCCTCTTGTCCTGTCCCTTGTTTCCTGGGAGCACAGTCCAACCCCCACCAAGCTGCACCATCCTGTCTGGGAGCTGTGGAGAGTGGAGCAGATCCAGCGGAGGCTTTGGAGATGAGGAAGGGCTGGAGCAGCTCCGTGCCCAGGGTGGGCTGAGGGAGCTGGGGCTGCTCAGCCTCCAGAGGAGCCCCAGCCCAGAGGGGCCTCAGCCCTGGCTGTCCCTGGCTGTCCCTGGGTGTCCCTGGGTGTCCCTGGCTGCAGGGAGGCTCCGAGCAGGACCAGGCTCTGCTCCAGGGGCCAGCGATGGCACCAAGGAACGGCAGGGACCGAGCCCAGGGAGCTCCCCCTGCACAGGAGGCACAACTTCTTCCCTGGGCAGTGCCAGCCCTGAGCAGAGTGTCCAGAGAGGGCTGGAGTGTCCTCCCTGGGGATATTGCAGAGCTGTCTTGGGCACATGGGATGGCTGGAGCAGGGAGGTGGGACCAGGTGACCACTGCGGCCGTTTCCATAACTAACCACACTTTCTCTGTCTCCCCACTGCATAAAGTAAGTGACAGTAACAATTTCTGTGTTACAAATAGCAGTTCCTGCCCTATAAATAAGAAGGGGGCATCTCTCTCTCTCTTGAAGACATGGAGGACAGAGTCAGAAAATTGTATTTGCTGCCTTGGGATAGAATTTCAGAGCTCAGTAGGACACCTTGTCATTGAGCAGTCAGGAGAGGGATTTGCTCCTGGGGCAGCAAACCCAAATGTTCTCCCAGAGGTGTTTAGGGGACAGCACTCACGTTCCAGGCCTGGAAAAGCCACGGGGATGGCAGAAACTGTTAAAAAAGCCCAAATTTGCCAACTGCTACCTCTGGAGCTGGGTGTAGTCCCTGTCCTACAAAGGCTCCTTGTTCCCAGGCTCTTCTGTTCCCCAGCAAGGGCTGCAGCACAGCACCCACCTGGCACCCACCCAGCACCCAGCCCAGCGTGTCGAATCCAATACAGGCTCCCCAGCCATGAGAAAACTCAAAAGGGCCTCAGTAAATGCTCCTGAAAACCAAAAAAACTCTATATTTTGACTGGGAGAAGGGGGGAGGGGGGAAAGAAACAAAATCCCTACTAGGGCATTAACTTCTCCCTCTGTGACTAGAAAAACACGGTACTGTATTAACTATGTACATTAGGGATAAAAAGTCCTTGTCTTGGTTATTAAACCCTCATGGAAGCCTTACTGAACAGTAGCAACATGATCGTCGACCAAAAACATTATTTGTCAGAGTGCTAAATTATAATTACAGCATTTGATAAACAGAGATAGGGAAAAAGGAAAAAATAAGGCATCAGAAAACGGGCCCTTCCTTCATGTTTTGTTAAATGTGCACATTCATATTCAAGTTTTACCAGAAAATCTGAATACAAATCCAAATAACAGACACACTGGTGGAATAAGACAGAGAAAGATACGAAAAAAAAATGGTATTAAGAAAGTAAATTGTTCTCTAATACATCATCTGGGTTTGCAGGAACACATGGTCCCTGCCAGGGTCAGACACGGGTTATATTGTATAGATACATAAATATTTATAGAATCTGGATAGCCAGAGATCCTGGTACTTAGGGGTCTATAAAGTCTGCCTATCTAGGGGTCCATAAAGTTAGGATATCTTGCAAGGTGAGCTCTCCACCCAGCAAGGGCAGGGTTTATTTGGCATTTCCCTCCTGGAAACAAAATAGCTCCTTACTCTTAAGGGTGGAGAAAAAGCAGCTTCATATAAATCTGCTTTAGTAACAAATCCATCTCCCTGCTGTCATCTCAGGGCAGAAACCCCAATTTTTGCTATTCAAGCGCAATAATCTGGACTTTGGAGTAATGAAATATTTGCTGAAGATAGCAAGTAATGACAAATAATAATAATAATATTAGACCCAGGCACTGATACAGCCCATCTGGATATGGCAGGAAGACTCTACAGTGAAAATCTTGAATAATTCAGCGTCAGAGAAAGGGATGAACAAGACGCTATTTGATCCAGAGCCTGAAACTGTAAAACCTCCCCAGCTGAAGAATCCCAGCATTTTGCAAGTGCTGGTGAAAAGCAGTTGGTGCCTGAGCCTTGCTGTGGGAGTCCTTTGTGTCAGGCCTGCACGAATTCTTCCCACATTAGGCATCAGCTGGATAATCTCCGTGCACTGCTCCCTCTAACCTTTCCAGGCACTGGGGAGGCAAGAATGCAAAGGGAAAAAATCCTGGCTGCTGCGTTCACACCTACCCCACACTCAGTGATACTTGCACATATTATAGGTTAAAAATAATCAAAAGTGAGTAATGAACAGAAGAATAAATCTTCCCTCTCCCCTTCATATAAATCCTTTTTTCTTGGATATAAAGCTTTTAGAGCCACAGGATACAACCCAATTACTTAAAAATCAGTGTATTGGAAACAATGTTGTGAACTGAATCAGAGAATCTATTTCTTTTGTAAAGTCCACTTTAATGGAATTTGGTTCCCTCTCATTAATACTGTTCCAAGTAGGGGGTAAAAATGTAAATATACTGAAATTTTATCTCCCATTATACAGTTTCAAGCAGGAATAGGGAAAAAAAAGAAATATACTCAAAGTTTACAACACGTTAGTACTGTTCCACAGGTGAAAATATGAATATGGTCTGTTTGCAAATGTTGTTTCTCACAGGCAAATAATGGCACCATAATTTCTAGAGGAAGAGAGTATGCCCTTATCCCGGTTCCACAGAGCAGGAATTAACAGGTTGGGATCTGCCAGTGGAGCTGGGTCCTGCCTGGGATAACTCCAGGTCTGGCACACCCGGGAGAAGCAGCAGAGGCTGCACACACAGGGAGCTTTGGCCCCTCCGTGTTGTCCAATGCCACCCGAACCTACTGGAAGTCCAGGACATGCCTGATCCTTCCAGTTAATTGATTTTTTTAACTCCACTCAATGGCTCTTTGTTGGGCTCTGGAAACATTCAGCAGCATCCACTGCAATTCCAGCAGTGTGGAGTCGTTCCGCTAACACCTCGCAGGGCTGCAGCTCCAGCTGCTGCTGCCAGGGCTCAATTCGGCTGGGAGGATGCTGGGCACTACCACAAAGTCCTGGAAAATAACATTCAGCATCTTCTAGATGCTGCCTGCATTTCCCTCTAACATTCCAATAATCAGGATTTTAAAAAACCCCTAAAAATAAGGTTTTCAGCCTCCCAGACCTTCTGGTTGCAGCTCTAACTTCCCCACACAAGCAAAACACACACATTGCACAATACTGCTCCAGAAACCAAAAAGCAACTCCAACTGCTGTTCTAAGGCTCCTGTGCAAACTGCCACCACTGCAAATGCAAATAGTGGGGCCATCTCTACAAACAGCTCGCTGCAATTCTTTCCAAAGCAATTCAAGCAATCAGTTAGTTTTTTGGGTTTTTTTTGGTTTTTTTTTTGCTGGCAGAGATGCTGCAGACGCACATCAGCTGTGAAGGGCAGCAGCAGCTCCCTTTGGCCACTGCCGGTGCTCTGAGGCCTCTCCCAGGAACAGGCTCTTGGCTATTTTTCTTTTTTTTTTTAAAGCAACTGAGAGATCCCCTCTGGGATGTTTGAAAAGGCAAATAAACAGCTGCTCAGACAACCCATCTGGTGCGTGTAGCTGCCATGGCTGTACTCCTGTAACAAATGACTTGCTGAGACAGGGATGGATGATAAAATAATCTGGCACAGACTCCTTTAGACCAAGGCTCATCCAATACCTGTGTGAGGACCTTTGGGCATACCTGAGCCAGGGAGAAATTTCCTACTTCTGCGGTTTTACAGAGAAATGAAAAAGAAATCAGCAAGATGTAGTAAATTAACTTGCATTCAGAACTCCCCAGGAAGCTGAGGCGAGGCTCAGGAGGATGGAGGAGGATGCTCGCGGGCTGCATGTGCACCAGCACAGAGCAATGATCCCATCCACATCCCACCTGTAAGGGTTAAAGTCCATGAAAACAGCTGGGATTCCAATACAAAGTTCATCTGGATGTCTCTAGCTAATCTAATTAAAGAGAAAAGAGGGCTTTAAAACACCATTCCAAGTTCACATCAACAAGTTCCCTAGATGTAGATAAAATATCCCTGCGGCTAAATCGCAGTTCTCCAGGTAGAGCATGAATTGAATCACGGGATGATTTGGATTGGAAGGGAACTTCAAGGGCCATCTAATCCAACCCCCTGCCCTGGGCAGGAACACCTTCCACTAGGCCTGGTTGTGCAGCCTCTCCAACCTGACCTTGAATGCTTCCAGGGATGGGGCAGCCACATCTCTTCCAGTGTGAAGAAATTTTTCCAACCCTAACTTCCCCTGGCACAACTTGAGGCCATTTCATTTGTCCTGTCCCTGTTCCCTGGGAGCAGAGCCCGACCCCCCCGGCTGTCCCCTCCTGTCAGGAGCTGTGCAGAGCCACAAGGTCCCCCCTGATTCTCCTTTTCTCCAGGCTGAGCCCTTTCCCAGCTCCCTCAGCTGCTCCTGGTGCCCCTGCCCCTTCTCTGGACACGCTCCAGTGTCCCCCTGAGGTGGGGCACCCTGGCTTCCTGATGGAGCACCCAGCTGAGCAGAAGTAGTTTTCACCTCAAGTATTGCATGGAGTCAATCACAAAGAGAATGGAATTGCAGCACGGACAAGTCTTTCTCAACTATACAAAATTATGGATTTGAGAAGCTCAGTCTTTGAAACTAAAGAACCAGAGTGCAAAATTTTGGTAAGCTCAGCTCTGCTGAAAAACCAAGTTCCCATAAGGAAAAATGTGCTTTATAAGAAAATGGGAGGAAAGAGAGGAAAAATATAAATAAAATCACCAGGTTTTAAAACAATTGGAATCTTTTTATTGGAAAAATTAGTACGGTACTTAAGGAGTATAATTTATGACGAATCAGATATAAATATGCAAATATTTTATAATATCATTTTTCACCAAAACAAGCCTATTCCAACCATTCCGAGGAGCGCCACTACAACAGTATTTTTCTATTAAATCCCAGTGGAGGAAAAAGAAAATCCAGAGGATTTACATCAAATACACTTTAAAAGGACACGCCTGGTCTCAGTACACACCTCAAACTATGTACAACTAGTGGATGATGTCACCACGTTTAGATGGCAGTAACAGCTTGTCTTGACAGCTGTCCCCAAAAGTCCAATTTGGACAAGACTCAGGAATCTGGTGCAACAAAAAAACAGTCCCAAACAATAGCCCAAAGCTGTTAAAGAAAGGTAAATTAGGAAAACAGAGAAGCTGCAAAAAAAAAAAAAAGTCTTAATTTTGCACCGCTTCCGCTCCTGCTGTGTGAGCACGACTGCAAAGGCATTCCCAGGAACAGGAGAACAGGAGGTTCCATGCACTTGTCCTGCCAGAGACACTTTTCAAGCAGGGAAAGAGATCAGCAGGTCCAAGTGAGCTGTTGGGTGCTCTGTCCCCTAAATCAGAAGCCGCAGCACAAAGAGCTGTGTCGCTGCCTCTGAAAGACAAACCTGAGCTGAATGCCATCTGATCTTAAATACGCAGAGGCAAAACAAGCGGATCAAAGAAGGTGTCTGGAGGAGAGGAAAAGAACAAAGGGAAAGAAGAAAAAAACCCCAAAAGTTTGGCAACTAAACTTCCAGAGTTTGTTCAGTTTATTTCAACCACAACTCAAAAGGTCAAATCTGCAAATGGTTTGCAGGGTAACGCAACCCAGAGCTCTGCTCTGAAGATCCCTTTCTTGAGAAATTCTAGGAAGAAAAGGACAAGCAGAAATATGGCCACTTTATCTTTAAGGCTGCCTGATTTTTGACTGTTTGGGACTGATGCTGGCAGAGCAGAAGAAATTCTGTATTACCCCACTTTCTCCAAGAGGCCTGGAAGCAGACGAAGCACAACAGCAGCCATCCAGCTGCCAGAGCGAAGGAATGCAAACTTCTGTTCCAACAGCAAAGAAAATATAACAGATATGATTCAGGATTTTTTTTCCCCCTCAAAAACAGCTGCAGATCTTGCGAAAGGAAAGCAAAAGGCTGGAGTGCATCCCTGCCCTCCACCTCGTCCCAACACATGCAACTCGCCAGGACACCGGGGCTTTGAGCAACCTTGTCTAGGGGAAAGGGAGCCAAGGAGAGAAACTACAAAGTCGTTTTTTAAAGGAAAAGAAGATTAAAAATTAGGAAGGAATTCTTCCCTGTGACACTGGTGAGGGCCTGGGACAGGCTGCCCAAAGAAGCTGTGGCTGCCTCACCCCTGGAAGTGTTCCAGGCCAGGCTGGATGGGGTTCGGAGGAACCTGGGATAGAGGAATGGGATGGTCCCTCCCAACCCAAACCATTCTGTGAACGGTCCCCAGAAGAAATGAGTGGCGACCACCAGAGCAGGATTGCCAATAAACATTTGTGTCACCTCTCTCCATCCAAGAGCCAAGCAAGTAGATAACCTATTCCTGAGAAAAGTAGAATCTAAGAAAAAAACAAAAACAATTCACCAAACTTCCTTCTACCTTCCCTTTCACGGAGATCTCTCTTTTCCACCTCTGGAAATCTAACCTAGACAGAGATGCTCCCTCTGACACTGCTAAAGAGAACTATAAAGTGACCTTCGTCCAACGTGACACATTAAGCAACCTACCAAAAACTAAACAGCATGGAAGTGTTTCAAATAAATAACAGGATTTCAGGTGGAATAACAGGATTGGAGGTGGAATGCAGTAGTTTTCATACCGGTTTTCTGAAATTAATGTGGTCACCAACGTGGGTCACCACAGTAACCACCATTAATTGCAGACTATGGGAGCCTGGTACGATGTTTTCTCATCAACTCCAGCAAGAAACAGCTCCATAATCTCCTGGGTAACAACAGGAGAAACGGTGGTGAGTGTAAGGACAGGGAGTCCACTTGCCTGTGTGCTTTAAGAGAATTAACAGTTTCCTGCACACTGTCCCAAAAAAAAAGCCCTTGTAATTCCTTTACCTTCAGTTTGTCCCACAGTTTTGCTGCTTCTCGGGGCAAAGCCCACCCCAAAGTACTACAACCATTTGCTAACTCCAGATTAAATTAGTTCAGCCCACTCCACCTGATGCAAGAACACAAAGAGAAACCTTTTGGCTTTGCAAAATGAAGCTCTTTGCTCGTCCTTTGTTTATCCACAAGCACTAGTCCTTCCTCTGATTCCCAGTTTTCTGCTGGTAGCTGGAGATGACCCAAGTCCTCAGACTGGTTAATGGAGTGCAAGTACCTTTTCCTACAGCTGCCAAAAAATCCCTTCCAAAATAGAAAACAGATCATCAAGAAAACGTGAGTTTTATTATACTTTAGTAAAAGAGACAAGAGAAGAGGGGAGGGGA
>VZTX01031047.1:0-25393 GCA_013400915.1 Pardalotus punctatus | reverse complement strand
TTTATATATATATATATTATATACTATGTAAGATATACTATATCTTATATAGTGTAAGTGGTGCACTGATATTTTCCTGCTGATATCACACCTAAACTCACGATGGAGAAGTGTTCTTGAACATACAAACACTGCTAGCAACAAAGCAGTTTTACCTGGCAGGATTGACAGAGGAGTCCTCGTTGCTCCATGGGAGGGGACAGTGACAGAGCAGTGGTGCTGAAGGAAGGACCCACTGGCACCAGAAGTGTTGGACTGCAGGTGGCCCGATGAGATGCTGGCATCAAACACCAGGGGCTGCCACCTGCACTTGCAGTCTCAAACGCCGGACACAGAGACAAAAATTCCCCAGGCCAGAGACAACCACGAGCAGCAGTGACTCAGCAGTAAAAACCCCCCAGGAGTCACCTGGGGTACATTCAAAGCAGGTGAGGTCATGTTTATTTTATGCCACAGATTTATGGATCCAGTCCAAGTGGGAGCTGTCCCCAGTTCCTGACAATGTCCTGAGCAGCTACTTAGACTACATGAGCTCTTCTTACCAATGCACCCACAAGCCCACAGCACACTGGGAAAACTTCGAATCAGAAACCAGAATTTAAGTCCATATTTGTTGAAACAGTGGACAGGTATTTTTTGTAAATATAACTGGGATTTCATTATTTTTTATATTTTTTTCTTATGTCAGAACACAGAGCATCAAAAAGGCCTGCTACTTAGCAAGCAAGCCTGCAGTTACAGGTTTGAGCTTAGTTCTGGAATTCTGCAATGAAATCCTATTTTCTCAGTATCGTGTCCACAACAAAAGGAATATGTACTTGTAGTGTTTATAAGCCTTTCATCAGAAATAAGGTTATATTAATTACATATATCAAATGAGAGTCAATGTTCTCACACAGAGATGGAAAAAGCTCCCTACAGATACCTGAACAAAGCATTGCACACATGCCATGCATTCTTGTTTCATTTTTAGCAGTTATACAATTTGACCTAGAGAATTATATCCTTTGTCCCCATGTTCTAAGTAAGCTGTAGATCCCCTTTGGAAGAGACTGACATGAAAAATACTCATTGTTATTACCTGAATTGTCACAGGTTAGATAGCCCTCTTGTATTGAGAGATGTTCTCAGGAAACTGAGATTTATATTTTTCAGATTAAATCTGTTGTATTTTAACAACAACAAAACAATCAAATATTTCAAGAATTATAATTTTGGTGTGTGTAGCAGCACTGATATGTCAGTTATTCAGTCAATTTTCTACTCCAGTTTTCCACAGACAGATTTTGGTAACAATTGTAGGTGAAGATAATCTTTCTTTGCATTTTCCTGTCATATGTGGTGTTTATTTTTAAGCTGTTTTTGTCCTACATTAAACACATTTACTTTAATAAGATGAGCAACAGTACTTGTAAATCAGAACATCTGGAAACCCCAGCAATCTGCCAGACAGTCTTGTGCAAGAGTAATCACTCCAAATAAAAGTTATTTGCAATGCTCTTTAATACTATGCCAGACAAAGTGATAATAAAAATGTAAAAAGCTGAAAAGGATGGGAGTAACATCATATCCCTGAAATCATCACCAAGTGTCCATATTTTCTGAAGTTCACATATGAATCACAAGCAAACTACTGTCCTGGCAGGAGCCAAAGGTCCCAGAGGGGGAACAGGCGTGATGTTCACAGGGGGAAAAAAAGGAAAGAGAAAAATGGAGCAAGACCTACAGGTTATCATGCTCTATGGACAGCTTTGTTGTCCAAGGGAGTGTTCATAGATTAACTGAGAAAGGGTGAGACTCTCGAATTAAATTGCTTTCATTAACAAATGCAAGGTTGGAATGGACTTCAAAAGAACATCAGCATGATCTTATTTATGGTTAGGCCAGTACCAATATTCCCTTTCATTCATTCACCAGTTATAAGAAGGAATTAATGGTTAGTACCTACACTTTCTCAGTCTTCACTATTTAACAATGTGATTTTGCTACAAACTAGGCAAGCTGCTTTTAAATTATCCTGTATTAATCTAAAGTAGTGTTTCAGATATTTTGCAGAGAGATCATCTGTGTCATTTACATACAAGTTTAAATTTCAGCTTTGGTTTCAAAACTGGGTTAAAAGGCAAACTAGTAATGTGATCAAAATGCTCTAACGGCAACAACAATTACCTTAAGCATTCCTTCTGATACCAAAAGCACCCAAAACAACAAACCACTGGTTGTGAGACTGTGATGAGCTGCAGGAATGAATATTTTTCACGATTTTATACATAGAAAGCTGCAGGGGCTACACACCTTATTGTTTAAAATTACTGTGGTGGTTTTCTTAGCCTTATTCTCATCAAATTCTGTTTAAATTTCACAGTTAGCAAGAGAAACCAGTAAGTGAAGCACAGAGCTCACAGAAGTGGAAGGACAAATTTCAGAGGGGCGACTGAGGCATTCTCCCCTCTCACTCCAAGCCACTTAGAAAGCTGAAATTACCCCAGCAGAAGAAGAGCTGAAGTAAAATACTGGGGCCATTGGCAGTTACTCTGCAGCACCAGGAAGTGGGGAAATGAGTGTTGTTGTCTCTCCATTAATTACGAAATGGCAAGGTTTTACTGGCTGCCCAAAGAAGACTCCAACAGACGGCTGTGATACACGACTTAGTAAATGGAAATACATCAGATCCGTTTGCAGTGAAGTAATGTCTCCAAAATAACTGTCCCTGCTCTACTGTCTTACAGCAAGAGCCTTCCAAAATCACCCCAGGTTGATGCTACAACCTCAGCTTCACTGGCCTCTTGCAGCACTGCAGACTGACAGGGCAGCCCGCGAGGGACACTGCGAAGAATCTCCTGCCTCTGAGATCCTTCTGCCACCTTGCTCAGAAATTCATCCAACTCCATCTTAAAACTCCTTTGGTCAGCAGGCTGTTTCCAAACCTCAGTGATACAAGGCTTAAAAACCTTATTCTAATTTCCTGCAATCTTTCTTACAAAGTGCTTAAAACGATTGTACTTTGGCTGGTTTTATTAACCGAAAGACTCAAATAATTCCCTTCTTCTTGGGTCCCCCAGATCGTTATTGCCTGGAGGCATTTACACACAGAAATCAAAGCCCTGCTGTGCTAGAATTAACAAACTGAACTCCTCTGTGCTTTCCTCCTGCATCTTTCCATTACTTTATTATGGCAGCCCCTTCTCATTTGTCTTATTTTCAGTACCTCGTGCGCAGGCAGCCAAAGCCACTCACAAGTATCCCGTATCAGTCTAAAAATATTAACCAAGCCCCATGGCCTGCTTTCACTGAATCCAGGGCCCCGAATTTCTGAACTGTGCTGGTCTAAATGTCACCAGAAGAGTTTCAACAGCGTGTCACAATAACGGGGCAGCTTTATCCGGCCACACAGCGCAGCTCACTGAGTAAGCCGAGCCCTCAGGAGCAGAGCACCAGGGCGTTGCCATGAGGTAAGGCAGAGTCATCAGCCCCAGCCAGAGCCCTGGAACAGAACGTTATGAATATAACATCAACTCCAAACGGTGCCAAGCTTCTGCAATCTTTGCAAATTCCACAGCCATCTCCCCCGCCCCCCAGCATTCCCAAAGACAAAAACACTTCAGCCTATCTGTTGGCAGGAGGGCCATCCCAGCCCCTCCATGAGTGAGTATTCCAGGCAGTGCCTGCTGCCCACGGCTTGGTGGGCGCTCACTGACGCCAAACCGTCCCGCTGCTCTCACGTCCTGTGTCTGCAGCCCAGCCCGTTCCCATCACCGCCCCGCCGGCCAAACAAAGCAGCACATCATCCCCAGCAGCACTGAGACACTCACTGAGCTCCCGGAGCCTCTCGGTCCCTGCTTACACCTTCTGTGCTTTCATCTCCTGCACCTTCCCTGCCCGGGTTCAGCTTGCCTCCTGCCGAGCTCTCATTAATGCCGTAACTAGAGCTCACCTGAGCTGGCCCCGCTTGTCACCGGATCTGATAAAAAAGCTGGTTAAAACACAGGGCAGCCCCGGCACTGTGCACCCTCTATTTCAGTAAATGTGGGTGAAGCAAAAGGGCTCGTCCCATATGGACACCCCTTACAAACCAGGATAGTCCGATAGCAGCGCCAGCCTGTCCTTCGTGTTTTCCACCGCAGAAACACGGGAAAGAAACACCACAACAATCTCAGCATAGTCCGGTCACAGCGCCAGCCTGTCCTTCACGCTTTCCACCGCAGAAACACCACAACAATCTCAGCATAGTCCGATCACAGCACCAGCCTGTCCTTCGTGTTTTCCACCGCAGAAACACCGGAAAGAAACACCACAACAATCACAGCATAGTCCGGTCACAGCACCAGCCTGTCCTTCGTGTTTTCCACCGCAGAAACACCACAACAATCTCAGCATAGTCCGATAGCAGCACCAGCCTGTCCTTCGTGTTTTCCACCGCAGAAACACCACAACAATCTCAGCAAAGCCTCAAGACAATATGTAGGATTTGCCCTCATTCTGAAACCACTTATCTTCTGTGAAACTCCTGGGAATTTAAAAGCATTCTAAGGTTTAAAATTTATTATACACAGATGGGAAAAAAATGCTTGGCTTTTCACTAAGAGGTAATAGTCTGGAAAACATTCCAATAACATGTATTATTTTACGTATATATTTTACTGGGATGTAAATAACTAATTTAGGAAATTTTCCTAGTTTGTGCTTTCTTAGGATCATTTAAGTAACTAGTTGTGGTGAGGGCCTGAAGGAAATATTTATCATCACATTTATGAAGTCTGCAAATAACCGAGTTTTCCTGTTTGGTCTTCACTCTGGGCAAAATAGGCAGAATTAGTATTCAAGTTTCATCAGANCATCAAATGGATTTGGAATTTCAATACTTATGTCTGAAACCCTTTGCTGTTAGAACATTTTGATCACAGTACTAGGTTGCCTTTTAATCCAGTTTTTAAACCAAAGCTAAAATTTAAACTTATATCTCAAGACAAATATGATCTTTCTGAAAAATATCTCTGAAACACTACTTTAGGTTAACATAAATTCATCTTTCTCTAGGTTTAAGGGAGCTAAAAACTATTCACAGAAACAGATAAGAGTATGTAGCACATACACCCAACTGAAAAGGTCCCAAATGTGCCCAAAACTCAAGGAGTAGCACCTTATCTCTATTTTTAATTTGGATCTTGCTAGTTTAAACTCATGTCCTATTTCACATGAGAACAGGTTTATTAAGATACACTGTCCTCACAGGAACTCTTTACCTGCAAATATAAGTTGCATTTTTTGGGATATTCTGGAATTAATTTCCTAGATTTTGACAGACAGCCTGCAGTCCCACTGCTTTAGCTTCTTCATCCTTACACCTTTCCTAGCAATTCTTCCTCTAGTAGATGTCAACTTCTAGGATTCTAAGGATCATTTTGAAAATGTGGTGTTCATAGCACAGTTACATCAGACTACTTTAATCTAAAAGTTAAGCTAAACTCTTAGAAGGAATTGCTGTTCTCCTGAACACACTGGTGAGTTTGGAACATATCCTTAGTTGAAATATGTGCTATATTCTTAGATAGTCTTGAAGAATTAAGGAAGAAAAGATAAATGAAAACACCAAGACTTCTGAACCTCCACTGAGCTTGGCATGAAAGGCTGAGCAATCCACTTCCCTTTCCAGCTCCTTTTCCCTTCAGTGTATTGAGGAGAACAAAGAACCCATGATCAGGCACCAGGAGAGGATCATTGCAGGATCTCTCTTTGCCTGTTGTTCCTCACGTGGCCCCCACATTCATCTGAGAGTTAATTTTCGCTGCTATTTCACATCACTGTGTAGTCACTAAGCTCCTGTGGGACTGGCTTTGGCATTGTTACACTGAGCTTTCCCATAAATGGTGTCTGTCTGTCCATCCTGCTCATTTCTCGCCTCCTGGGTTGAACAGCAGCAATCATTTTGAATCATTTACTGAAGCACAGGCAGAGCTTCAGGGGCTCTAATGTTCACTGCCAATATTTTGGCACATGCAACTTCACTCATGCTCGAGAGTTTCACTGGTCAGCAGAAAACGAAGCAATTTGCAATGTCATTTTGTTCTGACAGGATTTCTGGAAGGCCATGGTTTAAAGCACCCTAGTTATTTTATATTATTATAGTTATGTAAATCCTTTTCTTTTCGGTCTGATTGAGCCTTTATGACATTTGTTTCTCAGGCACAGCACCCATAAACACGGGATAACTGATAGTACCTTGTAAGAATACGCTTATATCAGCCCCAGCATCCCTAGGATTTTCTCTTATTTTCTGAAAACTAACTTTGAGCAAAGGATGTTGCCAATTCCCTGAGCTCAATCTTTCAGGAATAGAATTATCTTAAGGGTGGTGCATTATTTCTAGTTTTCATCTTCAGACCAACTGCGTTGGTCTCAAAAACATATGACTCATTCTGAAGTGAATAAAAGAAGGCTGACTGTAAGATGTCCCATCTTCCAGATACATCTCTGATGATGTACTGAAATAAGACTGTTAGGTGCAGAGGGAAAGGACTTTTTCTTGTTTGGTCTGAAAAGCACCTTGCTTTTCCTTTGGAAGAAGAGAAGCTTGTAAGGATGACCTGCTACTTCCCTTAAACACCTTGGCCTGGCATCTCCCTTACAATGCACTGCCTCCTCACGTCAGGGTCTAACATCCAAAGCCTGTTCTAATTTTCTGGGGTAAGAAAAAAAAAGAAAAGGAGATTCCTTCCCACTGTCTTTACTAGAGAGTGAATCTTCACAATCCAGCCAAGGGAAATAGTCTGTTTTCAAATGAAGCTTTTATTGCAGGCAGGTATTATCTATAAGCCTGTCAGCCCATCAGAGAATGATGCAAATTCCTTGATTCTTTGCTGGAGAGATTTTCTTCTCCTTGCAGTCCTCATTATAGCTCAGAGTCCCTCAAAACGTTGAGCTAAAGATCCATCAGCACAGAGAATGCTGTGACAGAAACAGAGCAGACCATGATTGGTGACACTGACTCATTCTCAGGTGTCAGTTACAGAAAATACAGGAAACTGCTGCCAGACTTTGGTGTCCCTTATCCCTTGACAGTGATGCCAACTGAGGTGGAAAAACCTGTCAGATGTACCTGCACTCCTGTGCTGTGCCTGGGGGAAGAGAAAGGTGTGTTTTCCTGTTGCTGACTGATGGTTAAATGTGTCCCAGAGCGCAGCAGTTAAGAGCCCACATTTTTCTAGACGTGCATCATGTTAATATATTCTATATGGGGGTGAGGAGTTGGGATGGAGAGATGCTTCTGTTTCCTCTTTCTGGGAACATTACAGGAATTTGCTCCCTGGCTGTTATTAAGGCTACAGTTTGTGACAGGTTTAGTCCAAGCCCTGGTAGGATAAGTAATACCAACAACAGCAATCAATAAAATGGATTTCTGACACTGTAGTTTCCTAAATGTTAAACCAGAACATAACATACCCATCTATGTAGTAAAAAACACTATTACACATTTGAACATCACATATTTACAGCCAAAGGTTGACATCAGTGCAAATTACGGCTCTGTAAAGTACACCAGAAAATCAGAGTTTTGGGACTTCAGACTCCAAACACGAAGGCAATTCCCAGCTAAAACCGAGACATGCCAACAGCTGAAAATCTGCAGACTTCATCTCCAGATCCTATACCACACAGGGCACCAAATTTCATCATCCTAATTTATAGCCTCTAACCCTGATCTTAAGTACCAGGTTAGATTTCTCCTGATTCTAATCCTGTCCCTGCAAACCCCAGCTAATGTATATATTGATGTGCTGGATTGTTAAATCCAATCTTCCTTATAGGCAGAGATTAGTCCCTCTATAAAAGTAAAATACATGGCTGTGGGTCATGTCTGCTGACACTTTTTGGGCTGTAGAAGCCTGAATATTAACTCCAGCCCACGTCCTTAGCCTAACCTCAACAATAAGGCCAATCCCTACAGTAGCATGCAAAGCAACTGAAACACACAAATCTCTGAAAATTTAGACTGAAACGGAAATATATAATTTGAACATTAATGAAATACATTGAAATGCTATTTTATTACTTTGGAGATCAAGTCCTACAATAACACAGAAGGTGAGACCATTGTGAGTCCTCAGCCCTCCTTTTAACCTCTCAGTGCCTGAGCTTCACCAGCAAAAGCCCTGGCTGTGAGCCCAAATAAATTCTTAGTAATATCAGTATATTGACCAATTCCTACAGTAAATGAGAGCAAAAGGTGCATGCCAGGCACCTCCCTAGAACTGAGCACCACAAAGTTGAGTCACTAGGCTTTTAATCCAACTTTAATTCAAACCATAAAATTAATTTGAAGTCTAGAAAGGGAATGAATCATTTAAACAGAAAAGCTGCCAGAAAAACTCTTTGAGCTTTTCAAATCCACAGAGGCTCATCTTTCCAAAGCTTGACCTTGACCCCAACCTCCAGCATAGCACCCCTCAGGAAGGATATGGGGATTAGTTCAGGTCCTCAGCCCTAATAGCAGTCAGTGCTGGTAGTCCATGCTGTGAAGAATCGTTCAGGAAAGGTAAAAATCTCCCTGCCAGAGCGAGCTCCTTTCACCCATGCTGGTGCTCTTAAGAAACAGGTAATTATGTGGACTTTCAGTTTTAGATTTCTAAAACCGAATACTCAGTTCTAACCCCAATACTTAATTATTGCCAAACAGAAACCAATGCCTAGAAATTTCCTGATATAGCAGAAAGCTGTTTGGAAAACAACTACAGCTTGGGGTTTCTTAAATTTAATTTTCCCTCATCAGATAAGGTCAAGAATTCTGCCTTTGCTGCAGATCATTTCTGCTTCAGATCAGCACTGCACAACATGTGATGTAACACAGCCTTGCTGAATAATTTACATATCGTTTCATTAGTAGACAGAAAATTCCTGTTATATTTGAAGTACAAACTCAGAGCTGCTGAGCCTCAGTACCCTGCTTGGAGCTGCTGCAATTATGCTGGGCTTGTGCAACTCCTGCAGGAGGGCTGAGAAAACTGATTTTTCAGAGGCAGAGTTCATGTTGAAAGCATTTAAAAGAGAATACAACGATTTCAAAGGTCACTGAAACTGAAAAGAACATTTTCTTGTGTTTTAAATACCTTTGCCTCTGCTAAAGAAAAGGGGATTTATCATGCTGAGATAATTCACTCTGCCAAACACCCAGCGAGTCCTTGTTCAATGTAGGTGTCTTTTAAACAACAGAATCTGAATAGACAGAAGTACGGAACATTTCAGTGGAATAATTCAGATTCTTGTAAAACAATGTTTACAGTAAGAAAGAAAGCAGGTTCCACAAGCCTGTGGCAGCTTTAACCAAAGCTTTCTCCACTACCATTAATATACAATATTCAATACTTCCAGGAGAATTTTTTGTACAGGAGCTTGTTATTTGACCTTTGAGACCTTCCTGTTGAATGCACATCAGTTCTCACTTCTGAAGTCAAGCAACAGTAGAAAAGTTCCCAAAAAAGAAAAAAAAGTCTTCTCAGAGCAGTGTACATTAAAATCTAGTTGTACAAGTATACTGATCCTGGAAGATTTCCCCCCTTGCATATACTTATTTAAACAGGTCATTTTTGCTTGATTACATAAGAAGTGAAAGCCTGAAAATGTGTTAAAAGAATTATTTATAGTAGCCTCATTATGATGTCTAAGAAAGATGATTCTTCATGTTACAAGAAAATTACTTCATACCAAGTCTGAAAAACCCCGTCTGACACCTTTTCACTGCTCTTTTGCCAAGCTGAGGGTGTTATTTGTCAGCCATTTAAAAAGTGGTGACTGTTTCTGGGAGCCTCTATTAAGTATCCTGAAGGGGTAATGAAATAGATGCAGAAAATTCTTTCAGTTTAGTTTTCAGTCACAAGATCACCAGGAGCCTGTGCTAATTCAGCTTCTGCTGTTGAACTGAGAATTCAGGTTTAACTGGTAAACACAATTTCTTACATTATAAACAGATATACAACTTCTTGCTCTCCTAGGTTTACCTTTCTTATGTCAATTTTCTTCATTCTTCTTATCCTGGGCCATTCTTCACAATAACCAATCTTGCATGATTTTTTTTCTTCCTATAATTAAATCTCTTGTTTTCTTGCAGCTGTGATTCAGCAGAATTAGCCCATACACTATATGAATAAAAAAGAACAAACAATATGAAATACATTTCATTCTTTGAGACATTTTTAATTAAAAAGTACGCACTTCTATCAGCTATCTGTATTCAAAGCTATAACCATTTCACTAGGCCCAGCTTATTATCACCAGAGGAATAATTCCTGTAGGGAGAAAGAAACAGACATTGAACATTTCTTATTTAATGAGATCCTGTTCTGATAGAATTTCTTCAACAGATTTTTCCCAGTAATTTTCTGCCACTAGAAGTCTGCTCTGTTGTATGAATCAACGGACAGATTCCATATAAAATGAGGTTCCAGTCTAGCTCAAATAAATCCATGCTCTAGCTTTGGGATAAGAACCTTTACTATTATTTTAGAGGAACTTGTTAGGACCCACTGAGAAATGTTATGACAGCTATAAAGTGATGTCCTTATGGCCGAGGCTCCAGAGAAATCCAGTTACATCCATAAATGTAACCAGCCAGCAAATCTGCTTCTCCTCCTCCTGCTCTTCAAGACGTTCAGTAATGTCCACAGCTGCAGTGACTCTAAAGGCTCTTCTGGATTAAAAAGATTTCTGCTACTGATTTTGGTAGCACTACAGAAATAACACAGACTTGCAGATTCTATCCTTCATCTTCCACCTATGATTATGGGCTCAGCTGGGATCTCTGTGAGGACAAATATAATTTCTAGGTCATATTTTCCTCTCTACTACTTCTTTTTAAACAATTTTTTCACCTTTTTCGGAATTGGAATTACAATAAATCTGTGTTTACATCAGCTGGATGATGCATGTGAGCATTTTGAGCCTTGGTACAGCAGAATTCATTGCAGTACAACTGCTACTCATAAACCATGGAAAGCAACGGTGCTCATATTCCTCTGTCTTAAAAACCAGAGGTGCTCTTTCAAATTAACTTTGTTTGTTTGTTTTGGGGGGGTTTGTTAGTTGTTTTTTTGTTGTTTGTTTGTGTTTTTGTTTGTTTTGTTTCAATCAAATAAAATATGCCAATGAAACATAGCCAGTTGTGCACGGAAGAAAGTGATAGACTGTAGGAGCAAGACAAGGGAGCACCTTCAATCAGTTATCAGTTGTCCCAGAAAAATTAATTGTAATCCCATGCCCTTCCCACATGAAGGCTTCTACCCCCTCTACACCATCCTTCCTTCTCTCCCAAGACCACAACTCTGAAAGTCTGTCAGGCCTTCCTGCAAGCCAGAAGTTTTCTGTGATTCTTCATAACTTTCCTAATAACTTTGGTGAGACCTCCAGCACCCTCATTTAACTTGCAATTACATTTTTTCTGTGATTCCTTTTAAGTTGAAAGAGAGGTTCACTAATCAGTGAGTATTTAACATGCCAATGCTACTTCAAATACCTTCTTTCCCTTTCCTCTTGCTCAGCTCAGTTTCTCTGTCTCAGTTGTGCTGGGATCCCCCGCAGCTCTTCCTGACTCCTCACAGGGACTCAGAGCACTCAAGGTGACTTAGGGTTCATACGAAAATCAGAAGATTTTGAGGATCCTGATGGCTTTACAAAGGGGATCAATGATGAGACTGAAAAAGCAGTAAGGCTTCTGTCAGACCTGGCCCAGATCATCCCAACAACTGTTGTCTCGGATTTCACTGACTTACATTTTCCATGAGATCCCAGTGGATATGATCACATCCCTCAACCACTATCATAAATGTGACTGACTGATGAGCTTGTGAAAAAGCCAAGGCCTGAAAAGGCCCCACTGGGTCATGGGCATCAACATTAGGAATCTGTTAATCCAGAAATAAAAAAATAACAGCAATAGTGCTGTAATTGTGATCATGTTTCATAAGGAAAAGGTTTATTTTTACCCCTTTTTAAAAAATTGTAGTCAACTAGTGAAGTTGGGAGTACAGATAAGATTTTGGATACACATGCCAAGGTTTAATGAAAGGGTTACATTGCTTGAAAGCCTTGCCAAATTAAATGGCTGGCCAGTTGATATCTAAGTGAAGCAATGAAATTAGATAAAAAATAAAGTTCTCTTTGATTGGAATGACTAACCATAATATTAGGTCCCATGTGCTGCTTCAAGACAAATTAAAATGCTGGTGCAGCCATGTATCCTTATTTACTCATCAGGAATGTAATGAGTCTTGTTTCCCTAAAGGCAGCTGAAATCAAAAGAAGGAAATGAAACATTTTGTACTTTCCCTATGTTATATCTCTGTTTGGGATGGAGCTCCCCCTCCCTGCTCCTCTCTGGGCCCTTCTCCCTGGCACTCCAGCCTGGGCACAGCAGCAGGAGCACACTCTGCCCAGCACGAGTGCCCTGAGTGCTTTTCCTGACACCTCACACAATCCATAGCAATCATTTAAAGCAGGATTTCAAAATCCATGCCTAAAAACAAAGGGCAGACCAGCAGAAGCTGGTCAGGATCCAGCCCCACCTGACTGTTGTCTGGCCACCCATCTCAATGACACTACAATTTAAAGGTGTCTTAAGGGCTCTTCACAGCCTCTTGATCCACTTACAAAATTCCTTTCAAACTTTGCCACCCCATGTGACCTCTAACAATCCAAAACTTGAATTCAGAAAAGAAATGAAACAATACAATCCCACCAAAAGGAACATATCCATAACATAATGTAGCAGCCAGTCAGGACTGCCCATATTTCAAGTGTGTACGTATTTAATTGTCCTTCTGTTCTCAGTGGAGGGCTTGTGGAGCCCTGGCATGCCAACAGAAGAATGATAAAAATGTTGATCTTCTCTTACTTTTTACTGAGTCCTTTATATAAATTTTCACCTCAGGCAGTCAGCCAGTATTAACTGGGATTCACAGCTATACCAGCTGTGAATTGATGAAAAAGACAACAAATCTCCCCCATTTCACGGATCTCAAAGTAAGGATACACTCAGTAATGTAGTCTTAAATGTTTTGCTTGATCAAATTATAAATTAATTAGGTTATAAGAATTTCAGCACTTTTCTAGGAAACCTCTCATCATGTTGATCCTATTTGGCTACTCTAACAAGTGCTTCTTCCCCACTCTTTAAATCACCATAGACAGCACCATTCTACCCAAGCCAGAGTTTCTTCATCAAGCTTATAGTTCACTAAAGACAGCCCTGAAACTCTTATTATAAGACATGTAATATACATTTCCTTCCATGTATGACCTTGAATAAACTTCATAAAAACTCAGTGTCCCTTTTTCCACAGAGTAATAGTTACTCCATTTAATTGGAGTAAATAGTTACTCCATCTCCCCACAATGCAGAAAGACTGAATGAAAATCTCTCTATTGTGATAATACAGAAATTAGAAATTCTAGCATAAAAACACTGAAGCTGTACAATCAATGAACCAAGGGAAGGAAACATTCAAATATATGTCTAAATCCACTCCTGTTCTGCATTATTTCCCTTAAGAGACTCATTCTCATTTGAAGTCCTTTCCTCAACTGGGATCAATGTGCACTATACCATATTTATTATTTTGGGTTAACAGAACTACTTTGGGACTTAAGTAATATCATAAAACAGAAATATTAAGGCCTTTAGAATAACTTCTGAATAAAAAATCCCTCTCAAACCCCAAGAGTCAGACCTATTAAACATTTCTGTTAAAACTGCCTTTAGCTCTGAGAGTAACAAATGACCATTTCCAGTGTCCTGAATCTGGAACTAATGAACACAAAAACCATTAAAACAATTAAGGGCTCTTTCATTCATTTTTGATGTCTTACATATCACATGTTCAATAAATTTGAGATTTGACTCAATTCTTTGATTTCTAGCCAATGCCTTGGCAACATTTCCATTCTGTTCAGGGAAAAGTACAATGTTTTCAGTGCAAGTGGTGAATTACTTATGTCTGTATGAATTAGCTCTCACAACTTTTTGGAGAAGATACACCATCAGTAGCAGATAAAACTGCATAATTTCAGGCTACTGTCACCTAAGCTCCATTTGACAGGAAAGAAAATACACTCAGCATTTGCCTATGATGATTTTTTATTGCTCTGCAATGCTCTCTAATGCCTTCCAGCTGCATTGAGGACAATTTGTTCATTTCTCTCAGTAATCAAAATGTGTTTTGACTAGTAAGTCCCTATTTAGTTTTTCTGTAATCGTTTTTCTTAATGGGAGTATTTTCCAGATGTTGTGTTAGTCTAGTCATCCGGGCCCTCTTCCAAACCCTGTGGAAAGTTTGCTGTCATGAGCTGTCATTGGTGGTGTGTTTAACAAGCTGCCTAATTACCTGACCCCAGCACAGTTCCAAAGCAATATATAAGAATTCCAGAGCAGCCCTGGGAGCAGACACGCTCTCTGCTAGGTAAGTGCTACACCTGTCTCTACCCAGAGCTCTTCTTCAAAAGGAAAGCAAGGAACTGGGACAGAAAACCCAAAGTTCTCCTTTTGAAAGAAGATTTACTTTTAGCTTATATTTCCATTTGACATATTTCAATGCTAGGTTATGGTTTGTAAAATTATGTTGCTGCATAACTAATGCTCTGTCAGTATTTGGTTTTATTATAGAATTTTATTTACCAGTATTATAACTTTACACATTGTTGTGCTGAAGTGTACCCACGTTAGAAGATGACTGTGACTGTAGTCTTCATATAATAGAATTCTGAAAAAAATTATTTCTATTACTTGTTAATAATGAATTTCTATCATGTTACTACAAAATTTAACAGCTAATTGACTAATAATCAAGAGAATTTATGAAGTAATTATAAAGTAGTAATTTGTCCTTGAACAGTTTTATTATTTATGTTGTTATCAAACTAGACATATATAAAGATAGGCACTGCATTTTTTTTTACTTGCAAACTAATTGAATTGCATATAGTGATGTGAGATTATTTCTTTTTAGGAATGATGTCATACCTGAAAGTTATGATCATATGGAACATACTTTGCTTATCCCTGGTGGTCCTTTCACTGTCCTTGATTCCAGAGGTGTCTTCTCAAGGTACAGTAACACACAGAGTTGAAGGGAGGGTGTCTAGGAGTGTGTATCTGCCACACACTAGGAATGCTTCAAATGCATCTGCATAAATAGACTAAATTCTAGAACTTTATGTTTATTCAGACAGATAATATGATTCAGTTTTATCATCGCTGAATATTTTCATAAATAAATTTTGGTGCAGTACGGTCCCCTTCTTTTGAGGAATGACATAAAAATATAAATGTAATGCAAAATGCATATGGACCTAGGACATTTTCTGTAGATATAGTCTACAGAGCCTCTTGCCCTCAGGCTGACGTATTTAGCCCCAGTGATTTGCAGTTTGATTCAGGAATAATCTAACATGACAATATCCACAAAGGTTGGTTAGAAATATTTCAATAAGCTCAGGGAAAAGAATGTCTCTACCTTGCTAAGTGCTTTGCCATTAAATGCACCGTTATTACCACCACTGAGGCAAGTTTGGGGAATTAATTGTCTAACGATACAGATTTGTATTTACTCTCCAAGCTCTGTAATTGATATCCTAAGTAAAGTAGCACTGTTGTGATGAAGCAGAACATGCAGCCTGGCAAATCCTGTGCTGTTGCAGTTCTCTGGTAGCTCCCAAGCTATCCCCTGTCATGGGGATAACACTGGGTATTACGTGCTGGTAGAAAATTATTTATTACTACTTGATAGCAGACAATGTCATGTATTCAAGCAGCTCCTCAGGGCACACCCGATGCCAGTGACCTGGCACTGACCCCTTCATAATTGATAGTTTCAGTAAAAATCAGAGTTTTGTCAACAGCAATCAGAGCCATTCAGGCGTTTTCCTTCCAACTAACACCGTAACTTACAAATCATAAACTCAAACTGATGAAGAGCTATAACTATTGGACTATACCTATATCAACTATATAACTATTTGACTTATTTTCCCTCCATAAAGGAAGAAGGGTTCAATATTTTGGGCATACCTCCATAAAGGAAGATGTCCATCTTCTCAATTCCTGGATTAATAGCCCAGAAACTCAAGTCCATTGATGTCTCCAGTTATCCCTTAGTTCCACTTTTCTATTTGTAGGAAAGTGGTAACAAGCATTACAACTACTTTTTGAAAATCACAGTGTGTGTAATATATGTAATATTTGTTTTCCCATGGTCTTCCTTCAGATCCACACACACGGGGAGTGTGTGCTGTTGGAAATTGTCTTTGGTGTCGTGTTGTGTTACATGTTATTTCCTTGTTGTTCCTCAATGTTTCAGCTGATTATCTGTTTGAGCTTGCTGATTGTTCAGCTTCTTTGTTTGTATTTAGGGATGCTTCACTTGTGGTCCTGCATGTTTCATTTCCAGAAGAAGCCGTTAGCTGGTTGTGTTAGCAGAGATTTCACAGAGGAAGGGGAGGGGTGCAGGGTGAATATCTGATCTGGCAGTAGAAGGTAGCAAGGCACTGCCAAGATGGAATGCTCACAGGTTAAAGCAAAACAGCTCCTGATGTCTTGCTTTATCACCTGTTATCTGCACCATTTCTTACTATCCAGCTTTTCTCAGCACTACAGCAGTCTGGCAGTAAAGCAATCGTGGGATGAGCTTTTCTGTTAGTCTGCTCGTAAGTAATCTCCTAGTGAACAAACTGTATTTTACAGGAGATTGCAGGACTAGATCCCAGTTGTTCTTAACCTTAGAGCTGATACAAAATTCTTCCCTGGCATCAGGGAAAAAAATATAGTGTAGGGGGCAGGCAGATTTTGAAACTTCCAATAAAAACGGCTTCAGGGAGCTGTATTTATTATGACAGTGCTCTCTAGTGTGAGGTAACCTGATTCGATGGGTTATTACACACCACATTACCAACAGTAAAAATCACACACCTGAAAGGTCTGTCAGGTGTGGGTGTGCAGATGCACACCTATAGCCATACAGAGGGTGAATCAAGTTGGAGAATTAAGTCAGCAGAGCTGATATACCACCTAAGGTAAATCTGCAGGGGCTGGTTTGGACACCTGTGTCATACTACAGAACCAATCCTCAGGATTCCTTAGTTTTTGGGAGAAACAGCGTAAGTTAGCTCAGTGGAACACCCCTCTAACCTGAACACATGCTGCTGCTGCTGGTCCTCAGGCTGGCTCAAAGCAAACCTGTGCTCCCCATGGCTTCAGGAGGGGTCACACCAGGCCCTCAGGTTCTGCAATATCAAGTGAAGAAATCACATTCTGTAGGAGAGAAAAAAGAAAAAAAGAAAAACAAAAGAGAGAAACTTTACTCCTTTTCCATTCAGCATTTCCTGAAGGACCGTTGTGGTTTGGCAATGCTTACACCAGTGTTGTGTGATTTTAGATGTATCGAGCTGTACAGGGAGATGTGGGGCAGGGTATTCTAGAGAGCATGACTGCCAGTGTGATTTTAACTGTCACCACTACATGGAGTGCTGCCCTGACTTCAGGAAAGTCTGCATAGTGGGTAAGTTCCCAAACACAGCCAGTTCCTCTCCACAAAATTCCCCTCCCAGTGTCTCCTCTTTGAATGCTTAAATGTCTGTTGGTTTGCTGTGTCCTTGTTCCCTCTCATACATGTATTGTTCTCCCCCTCAAAAACTAAGGATAACCTCTAGCAATGCAAAGAAAATTTTGTATCCACAGGTTAGTACCAAGCAAAGAATTTTGCTTTTTACAAAAGCAGAACTAGGCAAGATGGGCAAAAACAGTTTACTGTTTGTTTTCTACTCCATACTGCATCTGCACTGTATGTGTCTGTCTCTTATACAAAGAAAGAAAATGGTAAAAGCAAATTCAGGGTTTTGCAGAAAGAAACTCCGGCATATTCCAACTCAAATTGAAGAAGTGTGAATGCTGTAGGGTCTAATCCAAAGTCAGGGTGTTCTTCCATGGACAGAAACTGACTCTGGATCAGAACCATGTCCAGAGTCTTCCAGAAAAGATGGTTGGATGAGTATTACTTCATGCTTTATTTATATGCACAACTGTACAATGTAAATAAACACAGGTTTTTCAAACTGCTTTGCTGAGCATCAAAAACATTTTCTTAGGAACCACCAATGTCAGAAATGTCAGTGATTTGGATAACTGCAGTTTGTTATGCTACGCTGTGGTTCCAGTAGGATTACAGGGATAACAAATATTTCTCAGATCCAGCAACACTGCCAAGTGTTGTCCAAAATGCAGACCTAACACTACCTAAAATTCTAGTCCTGCTGCCCTGACACATACTGGGGACCCTTTGCACTTCAGTCCTCCCCATCCTCATTTTTCTTTGTGAGGGGACATCAGCATTTCTCACAGCTGAAAGTGCAGACTGAGACATTTTAATTGTGTAGGCTATTTATTTATTGTAGGTCAGATTTTAAAGGTATTCTGGCATCTACAGAACATTTAATTAAAAGTTTAAGGCTAGAGGAAGTCTTCCCTGTTCTATTTTAAACCAGTGAGTCCAGGCAAGCACAGTAGTGCCATCCTGAAAGGATGCAGGCAGTCTGGCTAAGGACTATTGTCCGGTTAGTGTGGGATCAATGCTGACTAAATTCATCAATATCAATTTATCAATGCAGACATTATTTATCAATAAAAACTTCCCTAAGATAAAATAATTCTCACCTGTGCATGAGGGATGGATCCACTGGCATCAATAAACTGATTCCAGAACTACACTAATCCAAAGATGTTCAGAATCTGCCTATGCAGTAATCCTTATTTTGCTAAATAAGGATTTAATTGTAAAACATGTTTTTATGCCTTGTGTGCCACAGAGACAATGACTGCAAGAGACTTAGACAGAGGAAGCACTTCTTCTGAAGTCTGTAATACCTGTGCACACTCTTTCCAGCACAATTTGGTCACTATTTGATATGAAATAGAGGTTTGGTCAGTGAAGTTTTCAGAAGTTAACCAAAAATGAAATATTAAAATCATGTGGTTATTAATCATGCCAAAACATGGTAGATATCCCTTTAGTACTAATAATTTAAGAAATGTATTAAACAGTTCCAAACTGGTCTCTTGGGGTAACTTGGTTAACTCTTGCACACAATTAGGTGGCAGTGTTTGCCTGGACACACCAGGTACAATTGCTTGTGACCCAATTAGGCCAATTATTTTTCAGAAATGCTTTGGTAGACACATCATTCTTGTTGCAAAGCGATACCCTGGTGAACAACTTTCTACAAACCCGGCCCAGAATTTAAATATCACTCCTGAGATTAGCGCTCTGTGGCTGGGGAAGCGGAAGCTTCGTGCGGTGGGACCTGGCTAAAGTGAACGCGGAGGTCACGTTTTATTGCACTGTAAATCCAACGGTCTTGATTCATGCAATGGCACAGCGCCCTTCTGGCTGTACTGCCTGATCCAAACCCCACAATTACAGACCAATCCTGGATTACACCAGGATAAGCACCTGGTTTTATGGAGCTGCTCTGGGCACCAGCCCGAGCAAACGACTTCACTGTAGAGAGGTCCCAGCGTTGGCTGTGAGCTGGCCCAGAGCCTGACTGTGCTGCTCTGCCTCCCGCAGCCGCCTCCTGCGAGGGACGCTGCTTCGAATCCTTCGAGAGGGGACGGGAGTGTGACTGCGATGCCGACTGCGAGCGATACGGCAAATGCTGCCCGGACTACGCCAAGCACTGCAAAGAGGGTAAGAACATTTCTCCATCACTGTTTTTCAAGGATATATCTAAATAGAGGTGATTTGCTTTACCATAAACACAGCTGTGTGGGCTTTCATGCCTAGATGGGCTCACCTAAAACAGGCTAGACAAAGTTAAGAGAATAAAAAGCAGTTACGTTTATTGAAGGGCCTTCAGGTATATTTAGGGCAGTCCCAGCCCACCCAGGGGCTACACCCAAAATGGACAATGGGTCACGGGTTTTTCACACTTTATAAGTTTGACCATTTGCATATCAGGGGTTAATCCTCCAATTACAGTTTCAGGTAATGAAGTTAATTACTCCAAGTTTGCTCTCCCCCAATTCACAGTTGTTTATGTATCTTGGGGCCTGAGACTGTAAGGTGTCCTTGAGTTTCAGACTTAGAGAGGAATTGTTCTGTTTAAAAATGTGAGAACAGTAGCTTAACACCCTATATGAAGTCCAGAGGTATACACTAAAGAACTACAGAATTACAGATACATGAAAAATATAGAAGCTAAAATCCTAAGGCAACAGCTTCAGTAATGACTGAACAAAATAAAACAGAGCAAAATTAACAAAATCTAATTTCACAAATAAATTGGCCAGTTTCTCAAGCATGAACATTTTATGGACATACACAGGTAGATATCCTAGAAGCCACCACCGAGATGCGAATTCTGAGGATAAAGTTGTATTTTGCATGAGGCTCTTCTGGCACTAGCCATGCTCTAATTAACTATCAGAGCCATTACTCAGAATACCACATGAAAGGACAGGTCCTGCACATCAGTAATAGAAGTCAGTGAGAGAAGCTGGGGAATCAGGACAGTTCTGTTTGGAAAAGAGCTTTTGAGATCATTGTATCCAGCCATTCGCCCAACACTGCCAAGGCCACCACTAAAACGCGTCCCCAAGTGCCACATTCACACAGCTTTTAAATCCCTCCAGGGATGGGGACTCCACCCCTGCCCTGGTACCCTAAACCTCCCCTGGTGCTACTCGAGGTCATTTCCCCTTGTCCTGCCCCTGTTCCCTGGGAGCAGAGCCCGACCCCCCCGGCTGTCCTCTCCTGTCAGGAGCTGTGCAGAGCCACAAGGTCCCCCCTGAGCCTCCTCTTCTCCAGGCTCAGCCCTTTCCCAGCTCCCTCAGCCGCTCCTGGGGCTCCAGCCCCTTCTCAGCTCCGTTCCCTTCCCCGGACACCTCCAGCCCCTCAGTGTCTCTGGCTGTGAGAGAGCCAGAACTGGACACAGCCCTGAGGTCCCTCAGCAGGGCCAGCACAGGGGACAGTCACTGCCCTGGGGCTGTGCCCACACCATGGCTGGGGCAGCCCAGGGCCATTGGCCTTGTGCCCACCTGGGCTCATGTTCAGCCACTGCCACCAGCACGCCCAGGAGCTTTTCCATTGGGCAGCTGAATAAATGAATTGCAGTAAAAAGCTGAGTTCATCCTGTTAAAACAAGGTGGTAATGGAGGAAGGCTCAACTCCCTTAAAATCCCTGCCCATCCAAAAGTGGAGAATACCTACTCTGTGCCTTGGGATAGCACTACCTGGACCTCCAGAGCACTCGCTCGGGGTCACTGCAGTCACTGGCAGTGTATTAGAGATGCACATCCTAGATCCTCTTCACCTCAAACCCACTGTGGGAAAAGCAGCCCAACACAGAAAACCATCCTGTGGGGCAAGAGGGAGGAACTGGAAGTTACATGTTCATATTGTAGCAAGAAAAAAATTAAGGAAACACACATTTAACTTTTAGGCTGCAAGTTCAGTCTAGGGCAGAATCACATGGACCTGCAGTCATTTCTGTTTGTTCTGTCCTTCTCTGCAGAGCCTGGTGGGGTTTCAGCTGAGCACAAAGGCACAGATCTGGAGGTGCAGTCCCACCCTCATGTAGCTTTAAGGACACCAGCAAATGAACTCTAGAAAACACCAACAGAATATGTTTAATTTCATCATGTCCTTAAACTTTCTGCTACCTACAGACTTAAATCAATTCCTGCCAACACACTTGGCAAATACGGCTTCTCACCGTTTCGCTGCATCCACAGAGCAGCCCATCCGCCTCCAAGGCATCCCATTCCCAAAGCCTGCAGTGTGACACAACATCAGCTCAGTTCTCTTCACCCAAGTTATCCCCAGGTGCTGGGATAGTGGCTTGGCTTTGCCATGCAATTGCACAGTAATTTAGACTGAAATAGAGTCTGTATTCAGCATTTTTGACTGAATGTCTAGAGGAGAAGTGTCTTGCGAGCATCTTGAGGTGAATTTGGTGCTTTTGGGGCTGCTTAATGCTTCCTTCTTTCTGCTGAGTTTATCACACCCAAACACTCACAAAACACTGTTAAACCATTTCTCCAGTTAAAATATAATGAAGAATTAATCAATTGTTCCTAATCTTAAAGTTTCTTCTGTATTTTGCTAACCTTTGCTATAATTTTTTTCAAAATACCCAACAGAAATTCCCCAAACCCCTGTACTCAGTATTTTACTATTTATACTACGTGTGAAAAACTGAGAAATTTGTTAAACCTCTTGGAATAAATTTGCTGTTTCAGCATCCTCTGAACATTTTTTTTCTGTACAGTAAAGCCAAGTGTACAATGTATATCCAGAGCTCACTGTTCTCTTCCCTGTCCTCCAGAAGCTCTTTATTCCCTGAATACGCATACACACATAACCAAAACATTGCACACCCCAACAATGGGCTTTCGAAGAAATCATTCAGCTTCCAGAGTGATTTTATTCAACAACTACAAGTTTTCTCTCATCCTTGATAAAGGCTACAGGATATAGTGCAATACCCAACTTTCCTTGTTTAGAGCACTAGCTCACTGTGAAAGTAAATCTTTGACACCATGGTTGTCCCTTTGAGACAAAAATCCCATTCCTTTTGTCAAAAAAAAGCTGATTACACACACACACCTCTGGCAGTTACCAGCTCCCGTGATTGGATCAAAATAATTCAGCCAATTCCCTGAGCTCCATCACATTTCCTTCACAACTAACAAGTTCTTTCTACAAGGCCATGTTGGTAGCTCATTTCCAATTGTACAATTTGAGCAAAAATTAATTACAAAATATTATCTAGCTCTTACTGGATGCTGCTGAAACCCCATTCACTCTGCCGAGCTAGGAAATCTGAACACAACCTCCTATTTCTCCTAAAACTCAGCCTGCTAGAGGTTAGATTAATACTTGTGTTGTTTCCTTGGGCCATGCCTGCTTTGTAGGTCCTGTCTCCTTTGAGGAAATTTCTTTTAAGATGCCTCCAAAGCAATCGCTTGCACAGAATTATCACATCTGAAGAACTACAAGGGGATTGTCAAATTAAATTTTTGGCTAATATGACAGCTCTCCTACTTCCACTAGAGTGAGTTAGCTCCAAGTAATCTTTAGTCAAAAAAACAAGCTGACAAAAAAATAAACCAGATTTTCAGTATATAGAACTCCACTCAGAATTCATCTTTTTTCCCACCTCAAAATTGCCATTAGCTAATAATACCTCACCTCAGACTTCTGGGAAACACATTGCTCCCATCTGTGATGAAACAGTTCAGGACCAAAGGGGTATTTTTGCTCTTTTTAACACAAATAATAGTGTAAAGAATTCTATAGATAAAAAGAAACTTAGTTTTATAGGAAAGATGATCACTGAAAATTTGTAATGACTTTTGAATTTGTAATGACAGTTGACACCAAGCACCAAGCACCACAAAATAATCTGTTAATGGGAGCACTTCTCTCTTTCAGCAACCACAGAAGCACCAACACCGGAGACTCCTCCGGATAACAAATCAACATCTAAAAGGTCCTCCACAGATGAAGAAGAGCCGCCAGAGGAAGCTGTGGAAGGTAGGCAAACATATGAATGCACCAGGATGGGTGTTACCTGAAGGAACATCAAAGACCACTTCCCTGCTCTGGAAATAGAAAGCTGACCTAGACATTACCAGACAGTTAGCAAGCTTGGAAGCACTCGGTTTATAAACTGATTACCTCAGCGAGCCCTCAGGACTTTGGAGAGTTCACTCAGCACAGATGTGGCACAGTGGTGATGTCTCCTGTGTCTCTGTTGGATTTTCACACACATCCTCCGAGAACACAGTACAGCCCATTGTCAGACTTGGACAGTGTCCACAGCTGGAGCAGGAAGGGTGGGACAGCAGTGAGCTGGCAGCACCAACAAAGGAAACCGTCCTAGCAGGCTCCTCTAGCTTTAATCAAGCCAGGCCTTACACTGCTTCAGAGGCAACATTTATTTGTTGACTAGAAAATATGCTTCTTTCCTGTGTTCTTTGGCATGGTGTTCCAGCATTTGAAGTGATAACTCAGGAGATCAGTTTGAACTTGAAACACAAATAAAAAGAGTCTAGAAGTCAGTCAACCCCCCCTTTTTTTTTTGTTGGTTTTTTTTGGTTTTTTGTTTTAAATTTGGAGTACTTACTTTCTGCCGTCCAAATTTCCTATTACAAAAATGAAGTCAATATAGTAGGTTAAATGAAAGAAAATTAAGGAAATTCAAATAACCATTAACAGGATCCCAGCTAGCTTATGGCATTTTAGACACATGGGATGGGAGTGAAACCTATTCTGCAGCACTCTGCTCATACTAAACACACGACCTTTGTGAATGCAGAGCTAAACTGCAAAAATCTCAGAGAGAGAATGGTTAGGGAGACACTGAACTGCAGAAGCATTTACTGTGCTTTTTGCTGAACAGCAACAATTTCACTCAAATCAATGTAACTATAAATACAATTGAAGAGAGTCTTTATATGCATCAAAGTGGAAAGCAATCTAAGGTATAAAAGATACAGTAGGAGATGAAGTCAGGGCTGTGTGTTCAGGAATTATTTTCCTCCTGATTCCCTACCTCTGTCCTCCAATTCCAGGTCATTGGTGCGGACTGTTATATTGTAGGGCAATGGCATAAATGAAAATAACAGACTGAGATGGGAAGTGTTTTGTTAGAAGGAGGATTTTATAGCATGGCTTCCCTTCCATGAAAAAGGCAGGAAACCCCAGGCAGCCTCACCTACAAGCACCAAACGAAACCACTGCAGCCGGGGCAGCGCCTGGCCGGCCAAAGGGATCACCTGCCACTGGCCTGGGCTGCTGCAAAGCCCCATGCAGACAAAAGGGACTCCCATTTCATCCGGTCCAGGGTAATTTGGCCGTTCAACCAAAGGCATTGCTATCCCCAAGGGAAGCACCTACAGCTAATAAGTATCATATATCCATAGGCACTACCGATGGCTGAACCAGATTTGTATTTCTTCTGTAGATCCTGAAATCCAAGCGACCACTCCTGCTCCAACTACAGAACCTGCAGACACAACCCCTGCAGCCACAGAGGCACCAACTACCACAGAAGACCCTCCCACAACCCCAAAGGTAGAGGATACAACCCCGGAGGCCACTGAGGAACCAGTGACCGAAGCCGACGCCCCCACCACGGACAAGGCAGAAGACGCAACCCCAGATGCCACTGAGGAACCAGTGACTGAAATGGACCCTACGGACAACACTGAAACACAGGACCCAACTCCTGATGCCACTGAGGAACCAGCAACCGAGACGGAACCTCCCACCACCCCCAAAGATGAAGAAACAACCCCAGAGGCCACCAAGGCACCACCAACTGAACCGGAATCTCCCACCACCCCACCACCTGA
>VZTX01031045.1:995191-1088240 GCA_013400915.1 Pardalotus punctatus | reverse complement strand
GGCCCCCGCGCTCCCCCTGCGCCGCGGCCCGCGGTCCGTCTGTCCGTGCGGGAGGGGCGGTCGCGCTGCTCGCTCGTTTGGGAAGGGACGCACAGGGAGAGCGGTCGGGGCGAGGGTCGGCCGGGCTCCCTTCGGTCGGCTTTAGCCAATGCCGAGCGAGGGAGCGGGATTTCGGAGAGAGGAGGATGGAGCTGCCAGGTGATGCCCGTTTTGGGGTGTTTTTTTGTGTCTCCCAGACTCAGTGATTTCTAAGCACAAAGGTTTTGGGGCCCCACCTGTGGCTCCCGTTTACCCCCACACTCGCTGCACTACAGCCCCCGTTTACCGACCGAGCCCTTAACACCAGTCAGGAAATCCTCCAGCAACTTTTCTTTTTCACGGTGAATCTTGAATGTGGGAAGGGCCGAAACGGACTGAACATACAGCCACGAATAGGGGGGACAGGCACCAGTGGCTGCAGAAATTTTGAATAAAATTGTCTCTTCCTTCGAGACAACACAACGGCCCCCCCCCTTTTTTTCCTCCTTTTTTCCTTTTTTTTTTTTTTTTAATTTTAAAAAATTTGAATTCCCACGGGCCAGTCCCGCGGACCTTATCTGCAAAAACAAGTCTGCAGAGAAATCATGGAACTCGTGAATCTATTTGTATCTGGATCTATTGCGATCGTAATTTTAATTTTTATTGCTCTATTTGATTTTCCCAAATAATTTCAATATTCATCTAAACACAAAAAAACCCTGTAGCCTTCCTTCCTCCTAAAATAATCCTCTCGTATATCGCTCAGACTTCATTTAAAACGAACGTAAAATATGAAAAGCGTATCTTTTATTGTTATTTTTGTACTTTAAAACACTGCTATGTAACGATTTTCCTTTTTTTTTTTCATAATTCTTACTGCTATTTTCTCCACAAACATATGTATTTCACCTTCTAGTATTCTGGATCGAATATTTTCTGTTCAATTTTGGTACTTGAATTTGCCACAAAAGGGATGCTGTATTTAGGTAGTTCTTTGGGGGAAAAAAAAATTATTTACTTTGGTTTTAAGTTTCTTTTCTTTCTTTGAACTTTAACACATGGCGTTTACAAACTGTATAAATATGTGCCACCAAACTGTAACCAAAAAAGAAAAAAAATTACAAAAAATGGAATGGTTGCTGTAGAATATAGGATTAACTATAGACCAGAACTGGACAGAAGGAGCTGGATGGAAAGAAAATAGTAATTTTATTGTAAATTATTTACGTCTGAAGTTTCTAGGCAACTAGTCAAAAAAATAATGAATGAATTGAGCGCTGAGCCCTTGCTACTAACTTTTGTTCTGAATGTTTTGGATATTTGGATGTTTTGTATTTATGTGGTGAGAGTGAAATATATTATATCTATATGATGACGGAATTAGGTGTATTTTCGTCTTATATTTGTAGCACCCAAATTGCCTTCTAAGATACGTGCGCTGCAAAAAAACCCAAAAAAACAAAAACAAAAAACCAAAACTCTATCCCTACATAACCCTCCCCATTTTTTCTTTTTTTAATTAAACGTTGTTTTTCATTTTGAGCGGGAGGTCGACTCTGTAGAGGGTGATTTCCCTCCTGGAGCAGTTTGGGGCATTCCCAGTCCTGTGCTCAGCTCCAGCCCAGCCCTTGTAGCACCCTGGGCCCGACCCTTGCCCGTGTCCGTGTCCATGTCTGTGTCCGTGGCAGTGCCGGTGCCCAGCCCTCCCGGTGCCACCCCGGGCTGTGCCAGCCCGTGCAGGGCACTGCTCACCCCCGAACCCCTTCTGCCTGTGGGGTGTGCTGGGCCTGGCAGGCACTTACGGATGCACACACGTGTGTGTGTGACAACATATATAAATATATATAGGCGTATCTAAATACACATGCACAGCTTGAGTGCATAAATATGGATAATTGTAAGTGCTTTCTAAACAGCTCTTGCTTCCATCCTGCTTGGCAGCCCAGCCCTGAGGGTCTTTACTGGGCAGCCAGTGTGGGGAAAATCCCTGGTTTGCAGGAGCCCCCTCAATGCCCTGGCTCCCCAGGCCAAGCCACCTGCGGCACTGTGGCACCTGCGGCACTGTGGCACCTGCTCCCCCCACGCCTTTGCCCTGGCCATGGGTCCCTGGTGTGGCCTCCCCCGGACTCTGCCGTGAGCCCATCCCAGCCAGGGCAGATGCACTGCTCCCGATTAGGAGGGAAGGATGTGGTGGCAATGCTGATTCGGTTGTTTTTTTATGAAGCGTGTTGAAATGATCTGGGGAAGGGCAACGGGGGCGAAGGAGGGGATCGCAGGTGACATTTGAAGAGGTGACATTGAAGCTGCTGGTCAAGACTGGAAAACTTCAAGGGGAGGGGAGGGAAAAGTGTTGTTAAAAAGAAAAGAGCTGAATGTGCCAGAACAGATCTGCCAGGGAGACCTGGAGGGAGAGGACAGTTTTCAGTTCCTGCCTTGCCTGCCTGGACTGCACAGCGTCACCTGCAGCCCCACACAAAGAGGGGAGCCCTGACCTGGGCTGCCTTTGCCAAGGAGGGAATTATCCCCACTCAAACCCTCCCTGAGCTCCCTTGCCAAGTGTGGGGCTGAGCTGTGTGATGAATTTTTCCTGTCCTGCAGGACTTTCCTGCAGTTGAGGTGGGGCCGTTTCAGTGTCAAAATTTGCTGCTGCATCATGAGCCATGGGACCAGGAGCACAAATGTGTTCTGCCAGAGCTGTCTCAGGTGCCTTCATCTAAAAAGAGGATTTCCCTGCTACTCTATTTAAAGAGAGATTTCAGGGGCGTTCCTGTCCTCTCACACAGGTGCCACAAGGCCCTTTTTCCCTGGTCGCTGGCCTGATCTGCAGTCTCAGGGTTGGAGCCACGGTCAGTGTGAGCTCTTTCCTCCTCTCGTAAGGCGATTGAAGCCAGGATCAGGCTAAATTGCTGGCATGATAGCAGAAGTCCTTATTTTACAGCTTTGCAGCCCTCAGTATACACATGAAGAGGCAGGCATTTTTGTTCTTATTACTATTATTATTAATTATTTCTGAATATATAAAAGAAAAAAAAAAAGGATGTGCCCTGAGTTTTGTTTAAGCATTCAAGTAAAATAAATACTTCAAGAAATTATCCCTTTTTTTTATTTTCCTTGTCTCCTTCAAATTCCACCTGTCTCATGCCTGTATCAGAGGCTGCTTCTGGGCTGGAATGAGAGCAAAAGCAGAGACTCTCCTGTCCCATGCAGGGCTATCGCAGTCTGGTTTCAGTCTCTGCCGAAACCTTGGAGGCTCACAAGGAGGGAGGCAATTTGTTATTTCCTTTGAAATTTTCAGCATCTCAAAAGCATGGGTTTCCTTAAAGCTGAAACATTCTACTTTCTACAGAAGAACAGACTAAAACGTGTTCATCTGTATTTCTGTAAAAGGGGAGGGAATAACACCTGTGTCATTGCATAGGACAAGTTAAAAATCGTTCATACACACATCTAGAGGCACAGTGAGTTTGGATTTAAACTGGTTTGGTTTTCGTTTGGTTGGTTTGGGGTTTTTTTTTTGCCAACTACACTAAAGCTGTTCTGAAGCTGTGTGCTGCCCAGAGACACTGCTTGCTTGTTTTCACTGAAATGCTGAATTTCATCCTACTGGAGCAATGAACACAAACCACCTCCCTGAAGCTCTTTTCTGCTGAAAGGTTTTGCTGCATTTCATGCTGTATTGTTATTTGTGCTCATCACTGGGGCATCAGAGCTCAAACAGAGAAATATTTGGCTTATGCAGAGGGAGCGTGCATGAGTGTGAGGGGCAGGAATATTCAGTAGGAAAGCAAATAAACAAAGTATAAATCTATATCAGACATGATTTTTAAAAGGAAATCATGAAAGTATTTCTGTGGCAGGCAGACTTCCCCAAATTTTCCCTTAGCAGCAGCTACATGTAGGGCTTAAGATGAGCAAGGAATGAAAAAGATAGAGTGCAGCATGGGTTATTTAAATCTGTTCATCTGAACTCAAGGAATATTTTCACACGTACACAGACAGTATCTTTCTTCCTGTGGCTCTCAGGAAGGCAAAACTCCCAGGATCATCTCCAGAGCACCCAGGGAAAACACAAACAATGTTAGCCAGGTACACACAGGGAAAAGAGGAATCAGTCTATTTAGAGGATTTTTTCAAAAGCATTTGCCCATCCACTTAACATAGATCCTGCTTTATTTGCTGCTCCTCCATATCCCTCATGCCAGGGATTAGTGCAGCCTCTGACCACTTTGTCTCCATTTGCAATCCTGTCATCGGCCCAAGATACGTGACCTTGTGACATGTAAAAAAGCACACGAGGTCCGCGATTAACTTCAGAGTATTTAATTTCTTTTAAGGAAAGAAAAACACTTCTAAAGAAAAACTCTTGAACAGAATCAAGTCACAGTCACCAGCAAGTGTTTAACAAAATTACCAGGGAAGCTACAGTAAAATCAATCGATGTGATGCTGTCTTTGCAACAGTCACAATATAAACTGTGACCCTGGACCATGGCTGTGACCAAAGTGCTGGCTGGCAGGAACTTTCATTAAACATTTCTGACTCAGGTGTAAGAACTCTCTAACAAGCAGTTTACTCCTCATCTTTCTGTTTCTAATTATTGTTGAGCAACTTAAGCACAGCATTTATTTATTATCTTTCTGCGTGTAGTTGTTAATGTTCATGCTGTTCTTGATCTGTGTAAATGACTGATTCTAGTTTGAATGTTAAACCTTAAACTTTTCTATTGAAGTGAGTTCCACTGTCAGTCATACACAAAACAAAAATTGTTATATTTTGTATATAAGTTTTCTACTTTTTTTAACACAAATAGTCCCAAATTCTGTCATTAGAAGTAGCAGAACAGATGTTCCCACCTTCTGCAACCACGTCCTTTTAAATTGTTTTACCATGTTACCTTTTCTCTGTCTGTTTTCTACATGAACTATCAAAATTATTTTAACTTATTTTCATACACAGTTCTTGCAGACTGTATTTAATGCAACTGTTTGCCAAGAGGTACTGCCTTTTATTTTCTTATTCTCCCTGTGAAAAAAAAAAAAAGGAATAAATTCCCAGAGCTTTTTTCTCTTCAGCTATCTGCAGCCCATTCTTCTGTTTGATCTCCCCGCTGTGAGCAAGAATGAAAACATCGCACCAGTAAGGCTTTGCCCAGAACACAACTTGGTACTTGGCGTCATTGCCAGTACAAGAAAACTGGATCACAGGCCTCATCTGATGAGATGCCACAGCCTGGGCAAATGAAATAGGTTTTTTATGTTCCAGCTGAAGCAGAAAACCAAGGAACCAGATGTAGCAGAGGGCAAATTAAACAGCTCAATCCACACATAGAGGGTCCACAAAGTTTGTCACAGAACCAGGCACATGTACCTGGTAGAAACCTCTTCTTGCATCTGTCACAAAGGAGTGGTTTGGCTGCTTAAAGAAACACCATCAAAGTATTGGCATAAGCAGGGTTTAATATGAATTTGTGGAAATGCAACTTGACAGAGTTTGATGGCAAGGTTCACTCTATTATTTACTATACAGGGTAAAGCATAAAAGGGAAGATGAAATTAGAAGCAAGTTGAAATGATTTATAAGGAATGTTGGAATGCAAAAGCAGGGAAAGGTGTAAAGGATATGGATGCAAAGATAAGGGTGCAAAAGGGTTTACCAGTGCCTAATCATTGAATTGTTTAACATTTACAAAGTGATGCAGTAGGGTTCGCTACAGTTTTAACAATGACAACTCTTGATTTGAGATAGCAACATTCATACCATAATCAATTCACAGGCACACAGGTAAAATTATGAGTTCACCTATTTCTATGTGTGTAAAGGTATGTTAAAAAAATTCCCCTCACGTCCGTCAGAGGGAGGTGCTGGTTCAGCTGCTGCAGTCCAGCTGAACTCATAGGGTCTCACTTAGGGCCACTGTTTATAGGGTCAGAAGGTGACTGACTTTGCCCATCACTAAGTTTTCATCCTGACCATAACCCAGGTTTTTCTGTTTCCCAGAGTGCTGTAACTGATACCGTTCCACTCAGGCCACAATTCAGGTAAGTGGTTTACCAAGGTTACAAAGGATGATTGCTTATCCATTTTTTCCCACGTTGTTTGGGAATGTTTCTGGTAGTTTCCAGCTCTGCCATGCAAGACCTCCTGGTATGACCAGGGAGTGTCTTATGGCTGAACTGGTACGATCAAGGGACTCTTCACTACTCAGCTGGTTCCGTCAAGGCTTATCAGGAGCTTCTGAGATCGCAGTGCAGGCTCAAGGATGAGGGGGATGGCAGATGCACTACCACAACACTCCAGAAGCACATCACTGAAGGTGCATGAAAAACAGTCTGAGATTGATGGAAAACCAAAGGGAAAATGCTTTTCCAATTTTGTCCCCAATATAAAAGATGAATGCTAACAGGAATTTGAATTTTTTTTAAGGTTGGTCTCCTTTATATAGTAGAATATTTTCTGTTAGTCTAACTGCGCAGGCATCAACCCAGAGAAAAATTTGCAAGGAAAACCTCATGGAGCTCTTATTCTTCTAAATTCCCTTCCACAATTTCATTTCTCTTATTTGAGTGGACAAGCAGAAAGAAACTCATGCTGGCAAGTATCAAGATGGCAAGTCAGGAGCTGTGGTTTCAGGGATTCAGATTGGATATTGTTGGGAATAAAGCCAGTCAGACCACAAAAGAGAAATGAAGAATGTTACTGAGGCCACATCTGGCTACAAAAATGCTGTTAGAGAGAGAAGCAAGTGAAGGAAAATATGGTTTGTGTAGAGAAGCATGGAAGGATGTCCTCATGGCTTAGCCCCTAGTCTGAAATTAAGAAGACAAATTCTCATTTTTGCCAGAATTTATGTCTGATTCTAAGAGCATTGCTAGTCATTGGTTAGTGAATTTCTATCTTCTCTTCCTCTGAAATGGGAATGCCGATGCTCATCTAAACCTATGCAGAAGGAGGTGTGACTATATACTTGTATTTAAATGAAGCTGAGGTAAAATTGTGATCAAAAATTCAACAGCCCTCATAGTCAACTCCAATTCAATGTTTGCACTCATTACCCCTCGCTAGCCTGGGTCTTTCTTCCTTTCCCTCTTTTCCTGCCTGGTCTCTAATTTAAACCTCTAAAGTGTGCCTACCACTAGATGGTCATAATCTCCTTGAGGCCTCTAAACAATTTCATAAACCAAATCCCAAATGGAAATTAGAAACAGGCAGGAGAATAAAGTGTCTGTTGCCATAAAGAGCTAAGGAGGGATAAATAGGCAATCCAAGGCATCCTGAGTGCATGCTCCAAGATAATCTCTATATTTCTCTGGACACAGCATTGTGAACATCCTCAAGATCAGCTGATTACTGAGATGAATTAGCAAATAAGAGCCCATTACATCAGGTGTTCAGGGGGACTTTAATTGTGCTCAGGCTCCAAATAGGAAACTTTATACCATGTCACAGCTGTTAAAACAACAGAGCCTTATGGAAACAGTCTTGGATTACTGGCCCCATGGAGTGAGACATTTTTAATGAAAAGGATTATGCTTATTATTTCTTAGTGCATTGTGTTTTCCTAGATATTTTTGCTGTCATTATTATTTACCAAGTTAATTGATATATACACATACTTAACTATGTTTGCATGCTTATTTAATACTTTCTTCCATTGGTGTGGTTTGAATATAGTAATGAGAAAAATGAGATACATGAATTAGTTGCCCTTTGTTAAGGCTAAGATCCTAAGAAACTTGGTGAATTTGCTTCTTATCCACTTGACAAGTGTCCTACTGCCTTTATCTGATGAAATCAGATCCTTTGTCATGTAGAGTTTAAGTGGTGTTTTGTGAGAAGATGATCACCAAGAGGATACCAAGAGTTACTGCCTTCAGTCTTAGAATAGGCCATTTGTGTCCAGAATCACTTTTCTCTTTTATCAGAAGAGCCAAGTAGGGAATTTATCTGTTGCAAAGGGAAAGCACCAGATTTATAAGTTGCATTTCCAGTTCATCTATTAGTCTGTATTTCATTGCCAATTTGAGCTCTTTAAGTTTCTTACTAGAACTGTGGCAGCCCGACCTAGTGGTAAAGCTACTCTGGAAAATACCTTGTACTGTGTGCACAGATTTTCACAGAAGCGAGGGCTGAGTTGTGTATATAAAAGAAGAAATGGCAATCTAATCAGGTAGTAGAAACTTTTCTATGGTACATCTCAAGTTTCTTAGAAGTGTGTTCAATGCTGAGAACAAACATGAGAAAGTTATTTGAGAAGACTGGATTAATGAGGAAAAGATGAAAAATCAATGAATATAATATTTACTATTAAATAAATAATAAAGAAAAACCAAGTAAAGAAGAAATATTTTCACTCTGGTGGAAGATGTTCAAATCCCACTGCTCAGAATATGTCCATAGAAATCTCCCCCTGCAAACAGGAGTTTTGAGAATGTATTTACCTTCTATGGACTCTGTGTGCCAGTGAGTGCTCTTTCTATGGTGCAATGGTGTTACTGTCTCAAAACTTATTTTTGAGCCAGACCTTGCATCCATCTGGATATAATTATTATAAAATATAAGGTGTGAGCTTTAGCTCTATCTTGTTATCCACAACTAAGACAATTTTTCTAATGTCCTAGCTTAACTTCTGCACGTTGTTGTCAGACAATCAGACACATGAATTGACGTGGAAAAATGCAGTGCAACTCCAGAGCACCAGCTCAGCCATACAGACCTCAAGGTATAATAATTTCAGGAAAATGGTCTTTTTCTGCAAGAGTGCCCTAAGCACCAATGATGCTACAAAAACAAATTAATAGAAATATCAATATGATTCCTAGGATACCTTCATGTAAAACTGCCGATGTTCAGAGAGAAACCTGCTCCCGATGTACACCCACTTGTGCCAGGTGAGCTGCTGCGGGACCTCACCTTTCCTTTCTCTGAATTGTGCCTGATGAAGGCAGAGCCTTTCCTTTCGGCAGGGCTGAGAGCTGGGGCTTCCCCGCCGGCAGCGGAGCGCGGCCGGGCCGGGCGGCGGCGCCGGGGCCGCTCACCACCGCGGANCTCAGCACCGCGGACAGCGGCGGCCCCACCGCGGGGCTCCGCGGGGCTGGCGATGGAGAGCCCGCCGCGGGGCCACGGGAATGGGCTGCGGGACCCGCAGGGAATCGCTCCCCGCCCTTGGAGAGCAGGTCTGGCGTCGACATTGGCATAGGAAGGAGTTTAAATGAAAAGATCTCAACGTCTCACAAAATGCCGCTCTAATGGTAAGGTGGCTCTTGATAAAACCAAAATGAGAGGTCAGGGGCGAGGTGTCATATCATCAATTTCTTTAATGAGGAAACAGAATTCAGGAAAGGCAAAATTATTTCAAATGAAAGGCTTGGTTGCAGCAATACCCTTTTGATACCACACTGCACATTTCATCTGACAGGTTTGCCAGCTCTGTTCAGCCCTACAACTTTAACCACAGAGTGATCATCTTCCTGCAGCTTTGTATGCTGATGCCACCAGGTAGGAAATATCCCTTTGGACAGTTATGGTCAGCTGTCCCAGCTGTGTCCCCCAGCCAGCTCACTGGTGGGGTGAGGGGCAGAAAAGGCCTTGACTCTGTGCAAGCACTGCTCAGCAGTAACAAAAACATCCCTGAATTACCAACACTGTTTTCATCACACATCCAAAACACAGTCCCACAGCAGCTGCCAAAACCACCCCAGCCAAAACCAGCACACCATGTTTTCTAACCTCCGTACAATCCAAATGTACATGAAGAAGTTTTGTCTTGTCACAGTTAACAGGAGCAAAACCATTGCCTTGACATAATTTAAAAGATATTTTTAATATCTGTAGGTGATCAGGATCCTTATTTAAAAGCGTTAAATCCTATTTCCTGAACGAAAATCGTGTGTTTAGGAAACTTGTATGAGAAAGAACAGCATTACAACAAATTCAATGGGGCCAGAATGAGCAGACCTTGGTTGGTAATCAGAGTGCTCCAGTTGTAGCACTTTGTTCATTTGCTTTCCCTTTCCATTCTGCTCCCACTCTTATTTAGTTTATGCTGTAAGATTTGCAGGTAGAAATTCTCCCCACTATGTATTTGCATAATTAGGCCAGTCAATAAGCACTTCTGTCATACGAGTAACAGTAATAAATAGCTTTTCAATCCTTAGAATATAGTAAACAATGGAAAGCCTAGAGCCACAAGTTCAAACCCTTTAAAGAACTATAATGCTAGTTTATGTTAAACTCAAGATAAATGATAATCTTCTACCTGATCATTTGTTTTCAGTTTAGAGGGAAGATATACCCCTTTCTAGATGCATGTGGGTACCTTAGCACTATAAAATACTCCTGATAATACCTGTGGGTATTTAACAAAAAAAATAGATTTCCAGAGTTTACCTGAGAGCTTCCAAGAAGTTCAATATCTGGCTATATGTACACACACGTGTGCTTCTGCTAAAAAAATCCTTGCAACAACCTGCATCCATAGCTAATTGGTGTGGATATGCAGATAACACAGAAAAAAAATCAGTGGCAAAAAAATGTAATGTCTATTTGTGCAGGCCAAAGCCGTGAGTATCCCAACAGCAGAGCAAATTCAGGAACTAAACTTTGGTGTAACGCTGAATTTTTTTGCCTTGTTACTCTGAATTTTATTGCATAAGATCTAAAGGAAGAGACTAATCTAAACATCCAGATCACAGGTTTTTTTACATTTTCATAAAGAACTATCAAGTGTTTCATTGCAAGTTCTTGATGTGTAAAATTCAAGAGGTCGCAAGTACCAGAAAAAGAAGAAAAAACAATTCAATTTATGTAAAATAAATATATCTGCATCAGAATAACAGGACAAGGGCCTTCTGGACCTTCAGGGTGTGTTTTGGTAGGTGGTTGTATTGTGAGGATTACCCAAGTTTGTATGGCTTAATATCGAGTCTATTAATTCTTGGCAGGGGTTGGAGACAGACCAAAAATACGTCTTGCAACAATGCCAGTAGGCAACATTTCAGTCTGGATTAAACGAAGAGTTCATCTGGTGAACTCCTACAGTAAGTTTCCAAAACTGGTGAGTTTTGCAGCACAAAACAGTGCAGGACTTGAATTTGGCTCTTTCAAGAGCTAGAACCCTGTATTCAGTATGGACCAACTTTTATCTGTACTTAGGATTATTTCAGTTGAGGTGTTGTGCTTTCATTCACACACGAACCATAATTTTAAAAAGAAGAAAATTTTCTTCTGGAGCAAACTATTCTATAACTGACTAATTAAAGGTCAGCTGAAATAAAAGAATACTGTGTAAATCGGAATGCTGGCTAGATGATCTCTAGTTAATATAATATTACTTGGTCTGTGTTGTTATGTAAGAAATATTCAGCTTCAAGTACATAGTGGGCTTTGAGAGAGTGAAAGCGAATAGCGCAGGCAGCACCATATTTTCATGAGTTATCTTGCAAACAAGCATGTTGAAAGGAGTCAACAGTAGTATTTTCTAAAATTATAGGGAAAGAAGAGATGTCCTTAACTGGAAGGAAGTAACTTACCAGCCTTATATGACCACCTATTTTTTATGGGGAGAGTAAAAATTAAAAAACATAAGTTTGAAAATCTCTCAGTGGAGAATTTCCACCATGTATTGCAGAGATGCATTGGAGAAGGCTGGAGAGAAAACAAAGCATTTTGAAGCCTTCAAGTACAAGATACCATTTAGCCAGTACTTAATATGGAGCATGATCCTGCAGCTTTATTTACCACAAATTCTTGCTGACTGTATTTGGCATAGGGCCTTTGGGGTCAGGGTGCTCACTTTACAGTTTTGCCCTTGGAGTCTCAGAAGAAAATAAGCATTTAAAACCTTGAGCTTCAGAAAGAATTTAAGAAATGCACAAGAGAGCCAACTTTTAAATGAACTGGAAAGATTTTATGAGGACAGAAGATCAACAAGTGACCAGGACTCCAACTGTGAAAGAAAATGTGAGAAACAGGCACCTCTTCTACTGTGAAATTGGTCTAATTCTTGGGGCCTTTAGAGTGGCAGTATCAAACAACTGGCCAATATCTTGTACACTTTCTGCCATCCACATGGCATCAACTCCATTACCACACTCTGTGAAGCAGTCAAATTTGCCACAGGTTTGTTTAACCCCTCATTTCAAAGTGGCCATGGAGATTTTTTCTTCCCCTCACCCAGAGCTGAATGTGTCATTCTTAATGCACCTGGAAGCCAGTCTTAGCATGCACCTCAGTGCTGCACACAAGTAACTGCAGAAAAAACCTCATCCACTCAGGAGTCATATGAAATGGGGTTGCAGATGTACCTCATTTAAAGGGGGGTTAAAAGAATGGTGGGGACAGATGGGGACATATTTTTCATAGGGCTGGTAGAGATACAGTAAGGGGTAATAATTTTAAATACACTGAATAAGATTTTTACAATGAGGGTGGTCAAACAGTGGCACAGGCTGCTCACAGAGATGGTAGATGTCTTATCAAGGCCAGGTTGGATGAGGCTTTGAGTAATCTGGTCTAGTGGAAAGTGTTCCTGCTTATTGCAGTGGGGTTGGACTAGATGGCCTTTGAAGAGCCCTTCCAAGCCAAACCAGGGTGTGATTCTATGATTGTTAGGTGGTGGGTGCACTGGTGGCACAGCTGTATTTTGAGAGGCNGGATGAGGCTTTGAGTAATCTGGTCTAGTGGAAAGTGTTCCTGCTTATTGCAGTGGGGTTGGACTAGATTGCCTTTGAAGAGCCCTTCCAAGCCAAACCAGGGTTTGATTCTATGATTGCTGGGTGGTGGGTGCACTGGTGACTGTATTTTGAGAGGTGTGCCTATCTCAGCAAAGCTCCAAGCAAACTGCTACATTGCTGATCGCCAGCATCGGGCTCACAAAAGGGGTGAAGGCTGACACTCCACTTTGGATATTTAGACATCAGGTGTATTTGCTGGGTTTCATTTAGAATATCTGATAATGCATTTTAGACATTTGGGGGATTTCTAGGTATAATTAATGAAACGAACTGGAATTTTGTCAAACCAATAGGTCTATCATGCTTTTCATTCTGCACTGCTTTGCACCATCCTCTGGAGGAATAGGTGCCACTGGGTCTGCTCGCTGGATCTGCCAGTGCTCCCAGTCCGTGCTTGTGTGGCTGAGATTTCAAACAAATCTGCTACTTCAAGATACCTTGATAGCAAAATATGCAGTCTTTTAGAATAACTCCTCCTAGTCCCTGAGGAGAAACTCCTTCTAGTCCAGCTGCTTTTGCTGCTTCGTTGACAGCATGCGAGAGGAGCACTGGGAGGTGTGAGAGTGGTTGTGTGAGTGATTCTGTCCCTCTCTGGTGGGCAAGGCAGGTAACACTGCTCCTCAGCAAAGAGAGACACAGAGCTCTGTGATTTTTTAAACCAGCATCCTTACCAACACCAATTCCTATCAGATCCCCATTCACAAAGCAATACTGATCATCTTTCTAAAGGGTGGAATCTCCACAGTGATGTTGTTGTAGGAAGGAGGAACACTTTTTTAAGCAGTATTTCAAGTAAAATAACCCTCCAAGGAGCATTCACTTTCAAATCAGCAATGCACAACTATGGCTAACTCACAAAACAGCAGCCAGTTATATATGCAGATTTCAATGAGGCTTTAAGAAGAAACAATGGGGCTGGTTTTAAGGGTGGTTTGCCTGTTGAAGTGCATTTCTCTGAATAGATACAATGCTGTAGTGCTGAATGGATTCAATAGTGCTGTCTCAAACATGGCCAGGAGTGTCTGGAAGTGTGTGGAGGTAGAAAGAGCTAGTGGGACTCTTCTTACGGTTGACTCAGGCTGCCTCCTCCAATCCTTTCTTTGCCCTAGCAGGGGCCATGGTTTCCTTCCCCTTTCCCTCTGTGACAAGTGTCCTTCTCTGCATGAACATTCTCCATCTGGAAATAATAGAATGAAATTTGAAAAAATGTGGGCTTAAAAAATTCAGGCATAACTTTGTCTGACCAAGATGTCTGGGTTGCAGAAGACTCTCCTAAGGGAAGTGAGTAGTATCTTGGCACCTTGGTTGTTTGAAACCAGGAAGGAAAAATACATACATGGATAGAATATAATGTAGGAATCAATCCTGCCTTGGCCTCTGTAAGGAAAACAAGTGACCTTAATGATCTATTCTCTCTCTAGAGCACTCACAGAGAAAGCCGTGCTCGCTCCAATTCAGCTGTGTGCCCAGCACATAACACAATGGACCTCACTCCTTGGGAAGCTCTAAGTGCCACTGCAATGCAAATAAACAAGTCCTGCACAAGATGGTGAGGGCACCAGCAGCCTAAAAAAGCAGCTCTTGGAGGCCAAACGAAGACTTGGAGTGGGGGGTTGTGCAGCAGGAGCGTTTACATAAGGAAACTCCCTTCCCTTGTTGAAGGATACACTTCAATTCCAAATGCATGCCTCCTTTTTGCTGTTTTAAATTTCACATGCACACTCCTATATATGTCAAAATAGAAACACAATGACTGCAAGCTTATGGGTGACACCACTGAACAATGCCATAAAATGCAAGACATGAGGCAGAAATATATAAATAGCTGCAGGCCATGATCTGCTCTCAACTGTTTATGTGCTGCTCCATTAATACTAATATGAGTTAAGTGTGCAGAAAAAAGTGACAGCTATCGCCCCTCAGCTCTGCCAACAGTTCTTAAGGACTGCTGTGGTCCAGCCAGTGCTTCTTGGAGCTACACTGCCACTGGACTCCAGGGAACAGCACATTCCATCTGCTCTAACACCATGCAGGGGGTTTCTAAGATTCCCATCCCCAGTCTCGCTATGTCCTGTTGTAACATGAAAACAACAACAATAATAATAATAGTATAATCTTGTGTGCTCATGCGTTTTTCAGGATAGTGATTCTTTGACAGAGTTTTGAAACTGAAAATGGTGCTAAAGATTGGATTTGAGTGTCCTGAGAAATGTGCTTGGAAATTTTCAGTTAAGAAAGCCACAGACAATACATGGCATAGGGCTACCATGGCAGTATTATGTCCCAGTCATCTCATGGTTTTGGGGTTTTCTGGGGTGAATCCTAATTTTTTTTTCTTTTTGTTGAAATTGTCCATTACTTTTCTAGGTTCTGAGAAGGGAATTACAAACCCTGCAGGAACAGCCTTGGGATAGTCTGCTCTCCAGGCAGTAAAAGAAATGACAATAATCCATTGAACTGGATAGATCTCAGGATGTGTCACTCTCTCCTTACCAAATTTTTAAAAGCCATGCAGCTAAAATACTCCCAGTGGCACAGAGATGATGTTCATCTAACCTCTCCTTTTAGCTACCTCTCTGCTCTTAGCCCACATTTTCCAAACAATTTTCCAATGTGTGTTGAAATAAATTTTTAAATACAGTTCACCTAAACTTCATTCCAGCCTCCACTACTGGCAGGAGAAAGTTTCTGTCAACTTCAGATGCATGGAATCAGGCCAACTGCAAGAAGCTACCACATGAACTATCTGAAGCTTTTATTCCTCCTAAGGTTGAAACACATAAATGTGTGTTCACACATGCAGAAAAAAATATCCTTTGCTCTGCCTGATCTCATTAGAGCAGATTACATTTGGATATTTTGCACACTGGTGCAATTAGCACTGCAAGTACAGAGCTGAAGTGTGGGATGGAGGTTGCCCTGCTGCTGCCTTTGCTGGTGGTGTGCTTTGCTAACCCCAGCTCAGCCCCACACCAGTACAGTCATTGATACCTTATAGAGCCTAGATTTTTATCCAAAAACAACCAGAAACACTCTTGGGCTTGGGACACTGTGCAGATACCACTCCTTGAGGGATTCTCAGGGACCTCAAAGGAGAGAGATGCTGAGACAAGGCAGTTGCTGTAAAATGAAAACTAAAGTCAGATCTGCGTCATAGATTTGCTTCTAATCCACAATTTACAGGGAGTGATTTCTCCCTCTTGCCTCTACCGTGCTGCCCACTATGCAGGCTGGGTACTTAGGCTTGGCTTCAGAAGCAGAACTTGAAGCTTACTGTGCCTTTTGAAAGAAAATATCTGAGGGCCTGTTATATCTCTTTATTAATAGGTTTTGACTAATCCTCTATTCATTGATGTCCATTATAAGATTATACAGCTAAAATTAAGTTAGTGCATACAGTATGTCTACAATGAATTCGATAATTGTGTGTTTCCAAAGAAAAAATTTGTTCAATCATTATGGCTGAGATCAGCAACTGGCATCACAGACTTTGTTGACTGAGAAATGTTGCTGAAGTGTGGCAGCTTTTCTTTGCCTGTACAAGTTAAACCCCCAAATCGAGGTGGTTGTGCTCTCTTGGAAGAAAGATTAAGAAGTGAGTAGCATGCACAGGGTGCAAACATACATTTTGAGGAGGAATTGAAAGCCCCAAGCTGGCACCAGTGTAAAGTATGGTGGCAGGAGCTATTCCAGAGAAGAGATGTATTAGCAGTTCTACTGAAGGTTTATTTCTATCAATAGATTTTGATAGATGGCAGCAGGTCAGGAAGGCCAAGTGATCCATGGCAATGCTTTTTTTTTATGAGGAAGTGCATTTCAATGATGCTGAGTTCGTTATTTTAGTTTATTTTTTATCCAGGACCTATCATCGTGTTTGACTGATACAGAAGTCTTCTGTGCTTAAGACATGAGAACATGAAAAAAAACATGCCTAGTGTATTCTTCCTGCCTGATCATTACATAGGTAGATAAAATCTGGTTAGAAGTGCTCATATGAGCAACTTCCAGGAAAAGCAAAAGTTCAGCATAAAAATAGGCAGCTAAGTACAAAAGGTGAATTAATCTTTCCAAGAAAAGTCAATACACTCTACTTCAAATAGTTGCAAACTGTGCTGAACAGGTAAATTTTAAGAGCTTTACTGGACACTTGCTTGTAACTAAAATAGCTTTTTGGTTTTAAAATCTCTCCCCTGTTTTCACAAGTTTTCTAAAGTTATTCCCTGTTCCTGGCTGGCTGGTCCTGCCCTGCCTGCCTTTGCTGGTTATAAAGCAATTCTCCTCACTGGGGCTGGCATATCAAAACACAGGCTCATATCTGCAGCCCTGACTCAAGCAAAACTTGTATTGACTCAACCACACTTCATAGAAATAAGGTCTGCAGAACCTGGCCTTCCCTCACAGCTGGAGTGATATGTCTCATTAAAAGGGGAATCACTGAAGGAGCTGCTCCAAAGAGAGAACATCCATCCCTCTGTCTTTATAGGGAGTGAAACTCTGCCCTTGTCAAAGTCAGGGACATAATTGACTTTGACATGTAGAACCAGAAATTCCACATTTTAAATAGATTTGATATGATCTCTGCAGATGCCTAGAAGAGCTGCAAGACCATCACAAATAATTTCCCTCTCTGAATATATCAAGCTGACTCATGCCACTCACATTAGCTTTGCTTCTTTATAAATCCAATCTTTCCATTTTGTGTCCCTGGTACATATATCAGACCTGAATAGGTCTGGATTTTATTTTCTGTTTCTCTTTTTATCCTTGCACTTAGTAATAGGAACTGATAACTCCCAGAGCAAAGGATGCCTTTGAGACACTCCTTCCAGACTTTAAGCTGGGGGACCTGATGAAGCACCATCTACATTTTTCTCAGTTACATTCTGCCACGTAATATTTTGCTTTCATTTTAGATTTTTTGTTGGCAGTGGACACGATGCAAAACACCACAAGCTGGCTAAAGAACCCCTTACAGAGAGAAATTCCTCTTGGAACAGCAGGTAAAGGTATTCCCTCCCTAACCCATACAGCCTCTGAGCAGCCAGTGAGCCTCCTGTAAACCAAGGAAGAGCAAACAAGGGAAGAGAGGAGTGGATCAGACCAGGAAGCTCACTGCTAGGGCAGGTGTGGGGTCCTGCTCTGCATGGCCTGGATGATATTTCCCTTTCACTCAATTCCTCAGTGAGGGTGATACCTGCCTCATCGAAAGATGAATGCTTTTCTGTGGATAAATTTTACACTTCCCGAATTTAAAAAACAAACAAACAAAAAAAAACCACCCTCAAAACCAACAGCAAATTATGTGAGATTTCAATAAGGACTAAGCACTTGGTACTTTGAGGCCCATATTTTAGGAATATAGGAAATGGGGCATTGCATTCAGTAACAAGGCAGCCTGGACATGGCATTTAGCCCCCTGTCCCTGTGCTGGTGCTGGCAGTGCCTCGAGACAGCCTGCCAAGGTAAGCCTGCGCAATTACTGCCGCTTAACTTTTATAGCCGTGAAGTGTCAGACGGTGATTTGCGGTTCCAGAATTGCTCTAAATATTCTTTATTCTTGTCCCACCACTCCAAAATCTGGAGCAATTCAAAGCATTGCGGGTAGCTGGAGCTCCCAGTTTCCTTCCTTATGATTGCACTGACTCAATGAGGTGTTGTTGCACTGTGTTTAACAGCAATGGTGAACACTAAATCCCGTGCTACATGCAGTATCTGGAGTGACATTCATGCAATAGCCATTCTGATTAACAGATCAACTTGGAAAAAAAAAAGGCAAATTCTTTCTTTCCTATACCCATGAAAAGAAAGAGAGATAAAGTCCTTTTATTCTTTATTACTGGCTATAAACTGGCCTAGCCTTCATAATCACACACAGAGACAGAGAAGAGGGGGATAAACACAACTGATGTATGTCTCCATTTGTAGAAAAGGGGGAGTACCAGAAAAACAACTAGGAAAAAACCCATTATGAAAATATTTTACATTCTGTCAGCTTTTGCCTTTGTCAGAGAAGAAGTAAAAAGCCAGGAGAGCATGATATTAAGATGCCACTACCTAATAATTTCTTGATAATTGCCCTTCAAGAGCAAATGACAATGAAATGAGTAAGGTAGAGCTTTCACCCACTCTATCCTGATTTAGGCAGTATGCTTTGGTACACACTTCCTTTGAGTAAACAGTACCTATAGTTATACAGGATCTATTCTCCCATTGATGTGCCAGGGATTTATGTAGGTGAGTCCCATTAATGTTAATGGAAGTTATGTGTGTAATTCCCCTTTTTCAGCAATGAGAGAATAGACCTTTATGTTTCTAAAGTAATTACAGCCTTAGCTCTGGCTAGGCTGTTCTCCCCACCCTCCCCCCTTTGATAACTTCCTTGCTTCCCTCCCCAGAATTGACTCTGGGAGAAAAAAAAGGGGTAAATTCCTCCATTCAGAAAGGAAAATTGGAGAAATAGCTGAAAGGTGAAACAAATGTAACCAGATCCACTCATTGTGTGAAGGAAATGCAAATACAGGAAGCCAATCCACATCCGCTACCTTTGCTGTGCTTTTGGGGACAGATGTAGATTGATTTTCCTTAAATTGTGTATTCATTGGGTATTCACTGTTTTCTGGGCATGTAGTTTATTTAGAGAGAACAAGAGTGGGCTTCTGGTACTTCATTGTTAAGGAGTTTTAGAAAAACTGCACGTTTTGATAGTGCCAGGCTTTTGGAGAAAAAGGTAAAGTGAGTAGAGATTTTGGAGAAGGAATTTAATGATTCACAGAAACCACAGTTATCATCTAAATCTGAGCTGGGGGATGGTGTTTTTGATGTGAGAGGCTAAACATTCTGGAGTTTTGTAAGACCTGCTTTAGGAGATTTCTCAGCCCTGGGTTCAAGGCCAGGTTTCAGAGGGTGTGCTGTACATAGGGTCAAGCCCTCCAACACCCCTCCTAGATTTTAAACATTATGTTCTGTTCCTGATTATGTGACAGATTATCCTGAAAGCCATGTGCCAGCTTTTGAATTATTTCTAAACCTCCAATAGCAGTGTTTTCCATTTAGAGTAGGATGGTGGAAGTTTATCTCATTGACATACCCAGAGTGTGCAGAGAACACCTGCAATATTTACTTGCTTGATCTTTTTTGGCATTCCTGACAACAAAATCACGGCAGTAATATTCTGAATCCTCCTGAGGAGATCAGATTCATTTTGCAGTCCTGCTGCCCCTGTTTTTATCCCTGCCATTGCTGTCCAAAGCTGGCCCAAGGCCCCTGGCGAGGGTCGGGGTGCAGCTGGGGGTCCCTGCGTACCTGGCTGGGGCTGGGGGAGGATGCTCGAGTCCCTGTGCTCGCTGATTCTCCGGCTGCTGCTCTCGTGTGCCTTTCTCCCCCTCCACAGCAGCTGGCACCACACACAGCACGGCCCCTCCTTCCCAGCCGCCCGGGTTTGCCGCTTGCTGACATTCACAAAAAGAGGAAAAAGGACATTTTTTGCACCCTGGAAATGTGCTGCCCTCCCCAGCTCTGTTCTGCCCGTGCCTCCAGCCAGCCTCGCTGCCAACGAGACGTTTAGAGTGAGTAGCGTTCTTTGAGTGCCGATATAAACAGGTGTGAGTGTGGTTGTGATTTCCACCGATGTCCCTGAAAAGCCTCAGATGTAAATTCAAAAGCAAAAGCTGCAACTTTAAGAATTCCTGGAAGCTATGCAGCAGACAGCTCAAAGTTTTCTGGGTGCACCAACAGGGGCAAGGAATGCCACTGCATGCTCTCACTCATTTTTCTTCCTTTTTTCCCCCTCTTTCGTTTAAATTCTTCACCTTTTTTTTTTCCCAGTTGCTACAGAATTCAAGGGGAACAGAGGGTACCCAGCAGGATCAGGCCCTCATTTAGGAATCCTTCTATTTTACTAATCTCCTGCAAAAAGGAGTCGTATACTCTTGTGGTTCTCTGCCACCTGGCAGGGATAACAGAAAATATCCAACAGTTTCTTGCAGGCTCACCCAGAGTTTAATACCCCTCCTGCCACATCAGGAGAAGAAAGGAGGAGTGGGTGGAAACTTTTTTAAAGTATCAAATCAGTCAAAATGCTGATTTATTTTCTTAAAAGCTTGGTGGAGATTAACCCCTGTGACATTTACAACACACATACATTAACTGGATTGAAATACCACTAGAGCTGTAAATGTGAGGGGGAGTGGAGGGAAATGATTGGAATGGGGAGGAAAAAAAGTTTGACATATTCACTATACACTCACCTCCCAAAAGAAGATGGAGTGGTTTTCAGAGGCTGCTTCTCTCCCTGTTATTTTTTTTTTAAGTGCAGCAATACTGAGTGGAAAGTACAGATTCACACACACCAGCAGCAGCTCATAAGCATGGCTTCATCTGAAAGCTCTTTCTCTGAGCAGTCCAGTGAAAAACAGGAAGCATTTGGTGCTCTGGAGCAGTTACTTTTCACTCCCCTTGAAAATAAATACTTTTTTTTTTCCTCATGATCTGCTGCAGTTTTTAGGGACAGCCCTTGCTTTGAGGTAAGGTTTGTCTTCTGCTCTGATCCCGTGCAGTGCCAGAGAAGCTTGCAGAGCTGGGGGAGACACAGTGAGGTTGGCAGCAGGATTTTTGAGGTTAGTTTGTTCAGTCTCTTCTGCTGCCTCACTTCAGGCTTTTTCAAGGCTGTTCTACAAGGCTGACCCTGGAAAAAGCCCTGCTCACCTTACTCATGTGAATAATCAGTTCAGTTCAGGAGACAGTGCATGATTCACCTGCAGGTGACTACAGATTGAGGTCTAGGTCTACAGAACTGATTCTGGTATTTTTTTGTTGAACCTCCTCAAACACACCACCTTTTCAAGCAGCAGATGTTCTGTGCTAGCTGAGCAGCTCCTCCAGTGCATCTTAGGGGCTGCACGTGGAAACACCCCCCAAAACCCAGTCTCCTTGAGTCTCTTTGAGTTCTTTCCTGCCTTTGCTTTCATTGCCAAAAGTTATTTGAAACAGAAATAAACCCACAAAATACCCCAAATTATTAAATGAATCTGTGTACTTTAAAAAGACAAATATATTGTGGGAAAAGGAATGTTATCAGCCTTTTTACTCTGTACTGAAATTTTAACATTTCCCTACATTCAACTTTTCAGCTTCCAAGAGAAGTTTTTTCCCAGCTTTATCATCTGCTTTTTCATCCATTTCTAAGGTGTTTTTGTGGTCCCCCCTTATTTCTGAGATATACTTTACCATAACATTTTTAAGCAGCTGATCCAGAAAATGCCGTACCAGAGACAGAGTTATTTTATATGATGAGAGCAGTGAATCAGCCATTCAAATGGAAAAGGCATCTTGAGATAACTGAACAAGATTAAATGCAGATATCTATCCTTTGTTAATTTGATGTTAAAATGTATTTTTATATGAGTCTGGGAAATGCTAACAATGTGATTTGCAAACTTTAGATCCCCAGAAATACTTTAGGAGATCGGCAAGAGAATGCAGCACTTTTTGCTGTTCTCTCCAAATGGATACGCCACATTTCTTAGGCGCTTTGTGTTTGGGGGCTTGGTTTGTTTGTTTTACAGTAATTGTGCAAGAATCGTGTCTTTGTCTTACCTTCCAACTCTAATCATGGGCCCCTGTTCTTTGAGCAGAAAATCTCTGCTGATTAAGGAATCTAACATTTTATATGCCCTTTTTTCCCCCCTTGTACTGCAAAAGCTCATGGAAAAGTACCTCTGAGTGGTTGTTCTTTGGTGAAAGAATTGCTACTGTAGCTTCCTTTCTGTGTACATTGGTGTGCTATGGAAGCTTTTATTACGGGGTTTTTGCATTCAACACCTTGAAACATTTCCATGAAAAGAGTCTCTTAAGTGTTTTGTCCTCGCCTAGAGCAGTGTCTAATGAAAAATAATCATTACGAGCATATTCGGAGATGAAAATATACCAAATATATCCTACTTAAAAACTTGTATTCAGCAAGATTATAATAATACACACAGACTGTATATCTCTCTACTTTATCAGGCTGTGGGAGGCAAACTCCTTTGACCTATGAAGTTGATCTGTGAACTGTGTCAAAAAATTCAAAACCTCACGGTTGAGGTTTGTGCATTCTATTAGCATAATTTACCACCCAAGCTGTAAATGTACACTTTGCACAATGGCATGCTGAACAGATAGCATTTTACAACTTCCTAAGGGGGTGTGTTTATATCTAACATTTCTTGTGTACATTTGATTATAAGTTTGCCATAATAGCTGCCTTTTTTCCTTTTCCCCGTCCTTCCCGTCCTCCCCTCCCTCCCCTGCCCCCACCACAGTTGCTCTGTAAGTACCTAATAAAAAATGTCTTCTCTGCTTCAGGTCCTGGATGCTTATTTGTGCCACATAATGAGCCAGGAGAATCCATAGGGAAACTAACTTTGGTCTGGGTTGATCCACCTCCTCCCGAGGAGGACAGAAGAAGGGATGTCAGACCCTTGGGTTGCATTGGGGTTCCTTCAGCTCTCTGAAACAGTTTGTGCATTGGAAATAACATAATGGAAGAAAGAGCCAAACCTGAAGCTGAAATATAAGAATTTAATTTCACATATTTTGGTGGTTTTTTGTTTTGTTTTGTTTTTTTTTTGGATGAGAGTGTGTGTGTGTAAAGGGTGTTTGTAGAGCTTACTTCATGGTTACTAAAGCTTTGTATGACCAATTCAGAATCAGCAAGATGATGTGTGCCATCCCCCCCTTTGCTGTAACCCCTCTGGCTACACCCTCCCTTCCCTTTTTTTTTTTTTTTTTTTAATTCCTGAAATTAAAATGTGTTGGAATGCTCAGTGCTGCTTTTCACTCTCTTTTCAATGGGCCCTTTAGTTTTTCACACCAAGGTGTCCTTTGGGGTGCCAGGTCAGGCTACCAAAACAGCTTCTAGGAGGGGATTAGGACCAATTAACATCTTTGTACACAAAAGCCACTGGCAGCTGAACAGGCGGCCTGGTGGCCTGCTCGGGAGCTGCATTTTAAATAGGGGCCTTCTGTACTTGAGCTCAAGTGGGAAGAGGCGGAGAAAGTTTTTATTTATAATTGAAAATGCTGCTCCTGGATAAAGTCTAATGAAAGGCAGAGTGGTGTTCAAAAGTATCTAACAAATACCATTCGAATATTGGCCTTTATTGTATGATTTCCATCAAGGATAGCATAACAATATAGTAATTTCTCCTACATATTGAGATGAAGTGATTTTTCTTGTAGAGGAAAACAGCTTCATCCACACATTGCATTGGCCCTTCTGGTTTTCATTTCATGTTTTAAATTCAGCTTTACATTGAAGGTGCCTGGTAGGATGGCTACTCAGGAGCAATAGATTTCCATAAATCTGGTTTTGAAGGGAATTCTGCCCTTCATCTACCTGATCCACCAAAGCTCAAGTCCGTGGAAAGGAAAAAAAAAAAAAGAGAGAGAATTTAAGTATATGCATCAGGATAGAGGAGGAGGGAGTCCTACAGGGAAACACAGAGTTTCATATGAGTAAATTTGCATTTATAACCCTTGGGTTTGTGCAAAGAGGGAAAAAATAAAGAGCTCCAAGTCTGAAGTGCTGAATTCAGCTGAGTCAGACCCTTGGCAAAGGTAATGGCCTTAGCAGCTTGGCCCCCGGGTTCTTTGCACGTGACTTAATATCTTTACTTCTGCTCTGCTTTGTTTTCAGTGCGTATCACTTCTAAATCATCACTCCTGCAATCTGATCAGGCATTAAAGCAAAAGGAAAAGGAAAGAAATATATGGTGTGAGAATTACTATGGTACAAAACCTAGCAATTTACAAGGGCTTGTAAGTGGGAGTTGTGTGAACTCACAGTGATGCCATAACGCCTGTAATGAAACTCGTTTTTGTGTTTCGAGGATGAGCTGCTTTCAAACACAGTATTTCTAATCACTGCATAAGCATTCCTCCTCCCCCTTTCATAACAGTAATAACAGGACACTTTTGTGAATTTTTATCATTTGGATAAAAAGGAATTTCTAGGAGTTTTCTAACTATGTGTTTCACAGGGGAAAGATTCATGATGGGAAATAATAGCACAAATGTAATAAGTTCACCGGGCAAGCTGGTACTGACATCCTGATTGATATGATTTTAAAGGGAGGAATTATAAGGTAGAAGGATGGTGCACAGAAGTTCCTGAGAGGCTTGCAACCAACTGGCTGAAAGTAAATAAAAAGGAGATTAGAACTTCAGTCAGCCTGTGCTGGCTTGGCTGTGCTGGTGTGCATGAAGGATGCAGTCTGCTAGAACAGCACTGGGGTAGTCATTGGCTACTGTTTTTATTCACATGTTTTTGGTAGGCAACAAAAATATGGATTTCTCTCTCAGCTGACGTGAATAGAAAAACCTAATCACGATCATTTTCAACCTCCTGGTTTATACAAATAAAGAGAGATTCCACTTAGCGAGACGTACTGCAGCAAACATTAATACACTCGCTATGTGTGGCTTTGCTCCTTCCTACCCCCTCTTTAGTTTCAGATACTGTATTGTATTTCTTCCGACATGTTGATTCTACCTAATGTTAAATGGTAATTGGCAGTAGTATAGGTGGGGAGAGAAACATTGTTATATTTTGTTCATTTTTCACACTTCAGCAGTTATTCCTTTCTCTCCATGGCTGTACGCTTATTAGTGTATGAAATGCAGGTGTGTGGGAAATGGCAAGCACACATTGACAGGTTATTTTGTTGGCCACTGCCTAATTAGTAGCATAGTGGATGCACCCTGCTAAGCTTTAGTGTGGTGCAGTAGAGCTGGTCTGTTCTAATTTCCTCACAGCTTTGATATTCAGCAAGAGATTGACGGTTAGCACAAAGAGCCAAAGCGCGACGGAGGCCTGCAGAAACAATGGCCCTTCTTGCTTGTAGACACCACAGATGTGAGAGAAAGCTGACTAAAAACAATTGGCCGACACTGTCTAATTGTCTCCAATGTCAGCATCATTAATGTTTTCCCATGTAAAAAGTAAAAGGCCAAGGTTGTATCCTCCCTTTATTTTGAGTCACATGATTATGTAACTTACTGAGATTCAGATTAAGTGTTAATTGTATTTGTGCAATAAAGAAACTGAAGCTACCTTGAATTTAATGAATATGTACTTAATTAATTTTGACAGCCTTTATCTTTATTACCTATTGAATAATCACAATCAGAATTAATAACATTTATAGGCAATTAAAATTACAGCCTATTTAATGATAATATATGTTTACATCTTTTGCTGAGATACAAATTATGAATACTTATTAGCAAAGAAGTTGTTTCGCTGCCAGGAGGGTTTCTTGTCTGTGTTAACAGCAACAAACAACAATAATCAGTTCAATGTGTAATAGTGCCTTTCACATCAGACAATCTCCCAAAGCACTGCACAAGGGCACACGAGAAAAGGCTTCGTGGAATTTAAAGGTAATCACTAAATGGCAAAAATTGTAGTGTGCCTGGAACAAATGCTTCAAAATTACACACAATGAGACAAGGCCAACAATATTTGAGCAGTTTCAAAGCTTTATTTTCTCGCAGAAAAAATAATGAGAATAAAAAGGGTCCATTGAGGATGCAACACCAAACTCCTTGCTGACCCAGTAATGCCAGACCAAAGATTCAGTAGCTACAGGATGGGATATCTCCGCTGGTACCAGCATGGCTAAAAGCCTTTTGGCACTGGGATCTTTCATAGAAATCCTAATTCCCTGGTGCTACAGAAGGAGTACAGACACAGCTCTGATTCTACCAGTGCCCACAAGAGTAGGCAGCTTGACGTGAAACAGAGCAATTTATACAAGTAAAGATGCTTTGGAAGAGTGAGTCCCCTCTGCCACTGTCCAAGAGTAGTAGGGAGTCATTGCAAAATGAAAAGAAAAAGGACATTGGTTGTGCAAAGAAGGAACAAGGATTGGGCCTGGGGTTTAACATGTGTAACTCAAACCATGTCTCAATCCCAATTCCCAACACATAGCCTTAGTTTACGCTAATTTTAAAAAAAACCAACGGACCAAACCAAACCAAACTAAACAAAACCCCAAAACACCAAACTAGTGAGCTGCAACACAGCCCTCGTACTATTTAATTATTTTGAAAGTTAGAAAGAAACCCAAAAAATGCAATTATTTCTGTCTGAAGCCACAGTAGGCCTAAGAAATACCAAGGGCCACCTCCAGCACAGTGCAAACATGACCCATCAGGAGGACCTTGCCCTGAGCAGCAAGGATATAAGCCAGGCTGAGCCTGTTGACCTGGGGACAGTGATTTATTTCTGGACTTCCTTTGTTTATCAGCATAGATGCAGCCTTTGTAACACCTTCTGAATGGGCAACCATTAGAAACCAGCACTGACTTCAAGGTAAGACTTCTACCAACTCCCTTCTGCACAGGGAGACAAATAACCAGTTACTGCTAGGCATTGACAGAACGAATAAACAATACATCACTTTATAATTGCTACTGTGCATGAAATCATTATGCTATCTTATAAAATCAATCTTTATATATTGGTATGTTATTTGTTAAGCTGTGAAGTGCATAAACAGTAGTTTCACAACCCCGATTGCCTGCTGCATTCTCTTTATTCCAATGCAAGATCCGCCTCTTAAAGCCCATAATTCATCAACTTTATTACACTTAAGACATTGACTTCTCTTTTCCATCAGGCACAAGGAAGTGAATCATTCATCCTTTATGCAGCTGTGTGCTCTTACAGCATCTTTTTTTTTAAAAGTGTACTTGGTTGTATTTAAGATAATTGAGAGCTCAAAGCCAGGTTCCTTCAATCTAGGGTTGAATATTAACCTTTGCTGCACTGCAAAGCAGATGCAAGGAGGCTGTGCTACTCACAGAGCTACTCAGAAAGTGCAAACCAGCAGCAGATGCTGCCAGTAGCAGAAAGTGACCAGCAAATCCAGGGTGTGTTTGACTTCTGATGGAATGACAATCAGGAATAAGACCTTGGGGACTGTTTTAAAACTGATTATATTCAGGGATTTAGGGTTTTTTTACCCATTATAAAGGGGCTGGGGTTCAATCCTAGCCAAGCAGTTAATTTTCAGTTATTGGCTGTATGATTGTTTTTCTCTAAATACTTAACACTGCAATGTACTGCAGCGTGAGGATGCCTGAAAACAAATACAGAGTGGCCAGAGGAGCCACAACTGTGCCCCTGCATCTGTAAGTGAATACAAGATAAATTAATAAGTTTGTTGTGCAGGCCAGCAATGAGAGTTGGAACTTGTCAGACGCCAGAAGTACTGGCCCATGTGGAGGGATGTGCCTTGCTGACCAGCCAAGGGACATCCCCAGTGTTCCCTGTGCTGCCAGCACATCTCCCTGCACAGGAAACACGGCTTAAGCAGGGCCTGCAGCACAAATGCACTGCTTAAAGCACAGCAGTGGGCAGCAGCTTATTGAGGAGAGCTGTCCTGCATTACTAGCCCAGGCACAACATTTGTTCTTGCTGCAGAAGACATTCCAATTATCCTTTTCTCAGATACCACCTAGCTCAGAAGCCAGGATTCCTTTAATTGTGGTTTGCATTAACAAATATGAGGTATTGGCTTGGTTTCCCTTAATTCATTTATTGGCTAAGGATAAACTACAGGGCTTTGCAACTTCCAGGGTGTTTTCTCTTCCTTGACGTGGCAGAGTAAGCAATGTACCACTGAATGACTTGTTTGAAGTGAAATTCTGCCCTTATAAACGGCCCTTGCATTCCTCAAAGACACTCGGTGGCTGCACAACACATCCTGTTATAGCCATACCTGACAACAAAATGTCAGGGAGTGGGCACTTGGAAAAAAATAATGTGGTCATATAAAAAAATCACAGGTTTTGTCTGAAGTGTACATCTATGGGAAAAAGCTGCCTTTCAGTGCAGGACATTTGGAAGAAATCTTTAGCAGTGTTTTCACCATCTGCATTGGGAGGCTCTGATCTCTAGATGTTGCTGCAGGATATAGCAACTAGGAGCTTCTGCACCTAACAAATCCTAATGTACTCCTTCAAAACCGTGGGGATTTTTGCAACTACAGATTACACTAGATTTCCTACCAATAATTCAAACTTTAAACTATGTTTCCAAACCCAATCCTCCACAAGTACTCCCCTTACCTTTTTCAGTGCCCATTTTATCTTTCCATTCTGTTTTCACCTGAATACATTTTGTTTAACTTAACAAAAGGAAGTTTCAACAAATGGCCCTGTTTCATCCATTGCTATGGTACCCATCAGGGAAACCAATAAATGAAGCAAATCTTAGTAGAAATAAGGGGGCCAAGCAAAAAAAATGTAGTTGAGTTTTGTAGTTTCATTCACTCAGATAATGGTAGTCTGCAGTAATGTATGCAAGAACAACAGTATCGACTTGTAATCCATTATGAACCAAGGTGTTAGCTTTGCTGCATGGTCTTGTTTTCATTTTTTAAGACTTCCCAGTGGCTTTTAGTACTTTACATCTTCATTACGGATTTTAAAAGCAAAGATCTTTGCTTACATTTAAAATACTTTCCCAGTGCTGTGATGAAGCACAGCCACTTGCTAATGGATTTCTGAATGCCATTTTCATTATAATATTTTTATAAGACCCCTCTCTTCCTCTATTATTACATTTGCTTTTGTAAAATCATTGACACTGCTCATCAGGTGCTTTAGGTCCTTTAAATATTGTTCCTGTTTACCATTATGGGAGAGAGTTGGTGTTTTATTCATATAAAATAAAGCCATAATCCAGTTTGTATTTGGCAGCTAAGTGAGCTTGTGCAGAACTTACATTTGTCTACGGGATGGATTAGGCCGTTCAGTACGAATCACATAATATTGGCAATATTAGCCAATGCAGTCTTTATATCTGTAAGTGTCCAGGGATTCCATAATTCTGTAATTCCATAACAGTAAACTTGGCACCTTGGGATAAACGGTATTTAGGGGAACTGAAGTATTGAGAGCTTCACTGTGGTCTGTCAATGAGCAAAGGGAGGATGGAGCACTGAAGTGCCCCTGCCCACCCAGAGATACCTGCTCAGAGGTGGCTCCTGCTCTGAGCAGCTGCTAAGACACAATTGTCTTAGTTAAGGCATTTTTGGGTCATTCCCTGTCCCCAGGTAGGAAGATCTCACACTCAGACATCCCTGCTGGTCTACAGACCTAAAGATGCTCTTTATTTAATCAATCAGACCCCAAAGCTGACTCCAGTCCAGGAAGACTCCAGCAGCACAAAAGCGTCTCCTGGGGCTGCTTTGCTCCAGCCCCTTTAGGCAGCCCTGCAGCTCAGAGGATGAGGGCTGACAGCCCAAACCTCCCTGATCCACACAATGGCTCCTCCACTACTACTGGCCATGTTTGACTTCTTGGTGGTTCCTCCAAGGTGTCCACTAACCACTTGAAAATGCAGTGTTAGATTCTCTCCCGACTTACTTGAAAACAAAGTGGGAAGGCAATCGAGCTGGTTAGAACATTAGTATTTCAACAGCAAGCTCTCTCTCACTGTCATCTACTGCACTCATCTCTCTTGATTTAATTTCATGGGAAGTAGAGCTGACTTTTGTTCCCTGGGTATAGTTCTCCAAGTTTATGTCAATAGAGATGCACTTGTACCCTAAGTAAGAATAATCTAAAATGAGCGTGATTCCTGGCTGCCCAGGACACTGCGCAAACTTATGAAGAATGACTGCCGTAAATACCAGTAATGTGAAGATACAGAGGTTTATTACAGAACTTCTGCCATGTATTTTTACAAGTGTTTTTCAATAATTTCTGCCCCAGTATGTCAACAAGCTGACTTAGAAGCTCAAGATTTGCTCCAATGGGTAGAAGTCAAGGAAAGAAAAACATTTCTTGAGCTTGATGAGTGTTATATTCTGCTTTAATGCATCTTTTAGCTGACCTGTCAGAAATATTTCAGTCTTATATATCCTGAAAATCTTCTTTCAGTTCATCTGTGATATTTGTGCTGATAGCTCTTCTTTCTTGGACCAATGATAACAATGCTTTATAGAATTCCTGCATAGTTAAAAGCAGATGCTACCTATATGAGGTTAATGAATCCCACATGTAGAATGTGCCAAAGCAAGGACAAAAGGGCCAGAGTCATGAGCTCAAGGTCTGCTGACAGGCAAAAGGAAATGGAAAAACAGCAAGAGAGGCAGTCTAATGACAGCACTGGTATTTCCTTTATACCAGTCTCTGCATTATCTATTGAAGCTGCCTATTTATTTTTTTTTTTNTATTACGGTGGAGAGGTTTAACTGGTATAGTGTCTGCAGGAGTTTTTACAGCAGTTTTGTGATGAGCACAGGGTTCAGCTAGAGTTGGTCAGGTGCCATCGAAGTGCAAACAAACTGAATACACCCCTGAGCAATCTCAGGTATGTAATCCCAGTCACAGCTCCAAAGAGTGCGTGGTGGGCATTAGGAGCAGAGGGAAACTGGAACCTGAAGGGACCTGGAAAATACCTAATGAGTGCAATGTTTTCCATTGGCTGAGCAGCTGAAAGAAATGAAGAGGGCAGAAAGGCAGGGGGAGACAAAGTACATACCAGAAGGCTGATTTCCTATGCTAAATACTGCCCACCTCACTGAACTCTCATTCCTACTGGGATTTGACCTAGGCTTTTGTTTGTTTGATATTCCCCCGCTAGTCCCTTTTTCATACATTTCTGTCCAACTTGCATTATCTGACCATTTGCACACACCTTAAACAGGATGCAGTTCCACTGAGGCAGCTGGCTTCCTCCCACATGTCAGAGAACTGGAAAGCAATGGGTATTTTGAAGATATTTCCTCCTGTGCTCCTGATGGGAGGATGATTTTCTGTTGACAAAATCTAGTTGGTTCTTAACCTGGAACTCAAGGCTAAGAAATATTTCAAAAGTATTACTAAGTGAACAGAGACAAAGACAGTGCGAGCATTAGAAACAGCAGAGCTAGAAAAGTTGTATTTACTGAAAGTTTGGCTGGCTTTCAGTAACTCTGGATACACAGGAATGTGTTCTGGTGAGCTTGCATAAGAGAGGAAATTGAAATTCAAACTGTTCACGTTTAGGTTGCTGACTCAGACTAAGTCAAGATTTATTTGTTAATAAAATTAATCTACTTTCTAGAAAGAGACAGAAAGGTATTAACATCCATTGGCACTGGTAAATTGTCCGAATGACTTGTGGGTGGAACAATTTAGAGTGCTTTTTGACGGCAGTCTGTTGCTCTTCAGCAGAAAGAATGGAGACTAAATCGCCCCTGGTGCTTGCCAAGGACTTTATCAGATCTGGATGGGCCTGAGACTCATTATTGACTCAGATGCTTGCACCAGAGCCAGGACTGGAGATCTCATCGACCTGCCAGCTCTCTCCGGATGGGCAGCAATTCTCACTTTTGCAAGCTGCCTTCCTTTTCAGACTCTTTCTACCAATGGATTCGGTCAGACAATCACCATTACTTCCATAAAATAGAGCTGGTTCCTTTATAGAAGTAAAACAGTTATTCATAAATGATAGGTCAGAATAGGCTGGTTAGCCAAGCTTGGCAAGCTGGACAGTATCCCATGCAAAACACAATTGCCTGTTTTTCACTAACCACACCAGAATGCCATCCTCACCAGATTAAAAAGCACATGCTAGTTAAACAGACACCATTCTGACGCACTGTAGGAAGTAAAAATGTAAAAGCATTTTTTTTTGCCAAGCATTTATTCCAAAGAAATCTGCTGCTCAATCCAGACTGCCTGGTTTTGGCTCTTCTGCTGCCTCTGGAGTGGATCAGAGGCCTGGGGACGTGTTTTGGGAAGGGAGAGTGGTTTCTTCAAATGCTGATGTAGCTGTAGGTCAGTTCATTTAGTGCGAGGACCCAGAGCCAGGGTGGAAGTGTTGGTGTGACATTTTTGCTACAAAGCCATTCTATACCTATTTCAACAGGTAGTCACAAAATGCCTTGGAGCTGGTGGTGTTGCAGAAACTGTAGGGACGAACCTCTTGTCTCACATGAGGAGTTCCACAGGCATGGGAGACTTGATTTCAGTAACAGGAGAGAGTGAAATGGCTCTGTATCTTCCCCTCTCTGGAGGGGATGCAGCTGCTTGGACTTGCAGCTGTAATCCTGTCCTGAGACAGGAATGCGTGTTACAGCAGCCTGGGCTAATGGAGGGGTTAGTGCCCCCTTCACGGCATTCCCTTTTCCCTTCCTTCATCCTGCACCTGCAGCTGTAAATTCCTGCTCCAGAGAAGAATTGTCAAGATTAGAACCTTTGTTTAGGGCACTCATACCCAAACCTTTTCTTTGGAAAGTGGAGCACCTGACATGTAATCTTTAAAAGAGTAGTTGTTTTGGGTTTGTCTTGTAACATCACCTAGAGGAATTTCCTAAGTTATGGCATATTAAAACCTAGGGAGGGGAGGGACAGGAGGCAGGTAAGGATAATCTTGAGCCTCCCCCCAACATGAGTGATCATTTAGGATGAATTTTCCATCTCTGGGTTGCCCTGGTTCAAGCAGTGCTCTCCAGGATGCCCCTGCACGATCTCTCTTGGTGTTCTGCCTTGGCAAAACCAAACTGTGTGGCCAAGAAACCTCCAGGCCACCACAGGGATCCCTGGCTGGGTTTTTAGAGCTGCCACAAGGTGGTGAGGTGCTACAGCTTCCCAACCAAGCAGCAATAATTTGTTTTGGTTTAGGTTTGATTTTTTTTTTCCTTAAAGTACCAAAAATCAGTGACGGTATACACACTGAAACAAACCCAAAATTTGGTTTTACTCAGAAACTTGCCACCGAATGCTTTATTCCATATAATAATATTTTTGGCAATTCTATAAACAAAAGTAAACCTTATAAAAATGTGTGTGACAGAGCTTCATATTTAGTCTAAAAACTTTTACAGTCGGTATAGAAGTGTCTTGATTCCCATACATCTGTATATAAAAATAGGTCTGAATCTTCGTAGGGAGTATCCAAAAATTAGTCAATTACAGGTTTTGGGGTTTTTTAATTGTTCTATGGCTGTTTAATTGAGGATAGCCTTCCCTAAAGACAAGTTCACATCCACCACCCACCAGCCCAACCTTTTCCAGTGCCTGAAGCCTTTGGCATTACATATGAGATCATTCACTGAATGTTTTAAAAACTGGTTTTTGTCAGTTTTCAGTGGCACTTAGCATCAGCACATCCCATTGGTATCAACACCTTGGGATTCAGGCCTTAAATGAAAACAACTAAGGAAAGAAACATCCTCTCTTCAGTTTCCTTATTTGAAGTGCAAAATTTTTAAGATCAAAGCTATCCTATTCTGTGTGAACTCCCCTACAGTATTTAGGTTCTGGAATGCAAAAGAAGAATTATTATTTCAGTTTTTTTAAGTATCTTGGCTGGATTTCTGTGCATCTCTTTTAAGTGGCTTGTACTGCAGAACAGTCTGATCTCCTCTCTGGCACCTTTTCTCTAATGCTTCATCAAGTGCTGCCATTCCAAACTTTCCCCGTGGAGGTGTGGAAGTGGCAGGAGAGGTGTCATCAAGGAATGGTGGGACCTCCAGCCATGCTGGTGGGCTTCGTGACCCCCAGAGGACAGTGACCCACACAAGGGGTGGTGGTTGAACGTGTGCTCCCCAGAGCGTGCTGAAACACAGGCTCAGAAGTACAGCTTAGGTCACATTTTGCATATGTGTTTTCTCTAATATGTCCTGGTAAGATTTTCATCTTATCAGGAGATGATAGGCATAGCCAATGCAAATTACATACTCATCTTCCTGCAGCAAGAGAAGGAGAAAACAACAGAACGAGGGATTGAGTGTTTACTTTGGCTTCTAGTGCAATGTGTAAGCGGCTACCATAGCAATGTGAAGCAGATCTTAATATTTCTTGTAGTTTAGCAGATAATCAACAATGGCAAACATTGCTGTTTCACATGTAAGGCAGCGTGGGGAGCTGATGAAAGTAGGAGTTGGAGACATCTTAGGTGATGACAGTGGAAAACCCTGCTGTAAACATTGAGCCTTACTTAGGTAAGAGCTCCGCAGTCCCTGCAGGCAGGGATGTGGCTCAGAGGCCAGAGCTGCAAATCTGAATGAGAGAGTGAAGTCAAAAATATCCAGCACAAATCAGATCACAAGCCTCTCATTCAGGGTTCCTCAGCTGAATGCGAGTGGCAGGGAACAACACAAGATGGCTCTGCTGAAGGCTGCAGTGGCACTGCCACGTTATTCACACGAGCTGCTTGCAGAATTTCTTGTCTCCTTTCCACCTTTTATCCTTGGGAACAGTGTTCTCAATGAACCCTTTCTTTTATAAATGTTCATCATTATCTAAATTGCTTTTTGTCTTTCAGTTATCAGTGCCTCTTCTCGTGGGCGGTGTTCATAGGAACTTCTTCCAGGGAGAGAAAAATGATGAGTAACCCTTTGTTTGCCTTTCCATCTTCTCTTGATTTTAATAAGACATGAAAGGCAAAAATCTGAGACATCTGTTGTTTCTTTCAGCCATTTCCACAGAGACATTAGATAGCATTTCAAGCACTCAACTGACAAAACAACTCACCTTGTGAGAACACTCTGATTTATTAGATTGTTTTATCGCACTGTTTTTTTACAATGTAGGAATTTTTTTTTCTCTGAGACTCACTCCATTTTTTTGGCATAAAAGCAGTATTTTCACATAGTTTTACGGTATTTTATTATAGATGAGTAATGATATGCTTGATATTTGGAATGTGAAGAAAGTTAGTTAAAAATAATGCAATTAAGCCAACACATAATTCACTGATCAGATCCAGAGATGTGGTTAACGCCTGATCTGCTGTCTACTTTAATTAACAAATCTTAATGCAGAAAATGAATACAAATCAAAAGCATTGGCAGAATGAAACTATCATGTATACTACATCTGATGATAGAAATAGTATATATTCTCATCCAAGGAATAGAGTACGCTTTGTTTTGTTAAAATGGGGTGAACTCAGAATAATTTTAAACTCTAGATGGTTACTTGGAACCAGCAGGAGAAGCAAGACTTTCACCCTCAGTGTCACTCTTAGGAAGTATTGTGTGACCTGTTCTGATAGAGAAGACACACTGGAGTGTCCTGTTGGCCAAAAGGCTCCATGGGGGTAATCCCTGGTGGGTACACTGTACTCCATTTTCACTGTTTGTGATTCTTGGTTTCAAACTCTAGTGGGAACTTGCAGACTTTAAAAGGCCATTTAGCACTGAGAAGCCATGGACAAACCCCAGCTCCAGCTGACCGGTGGCTGAGGCCTCACACAAATGAGTTGTCCTGCATAGGCTCCAAGAACAGAGTCCTCTTAAATTTTAGCAAACACTTTGGGCCAATTTCAGTACCAGTAAAACTCCACTGAGAGCAGTTTTTTGCCTCTCCTGAGCAGCCCTTTATGAGCTTCTCAGATTTTCTAGTTCAAGATTCATTATGCAATTTCTTTATCGCTGTCCATAGCACCCAGTAACAGAGCTTGTATGAGCTGTAGGAGCCGGCCTGTGGTACTGCAAATCAGCAAAATGAAGCGTTGCAAAGGATGTATTTCTCTGCTACCTGATGATGTACAGTTGAGCAAGTGGCACAAAGTTTGTCTGATACTTTAATGGAAATAAATTTTCCTACTCCTTTGTCCCTTCTGTCTCATTGAAGGACTTCCAGAAATGCTGGTTAAGTTGCTGAGAATCCTTATGGGCAACTTCGAGGTTTGCCTCTGTCCCTAAATTCTTACAAAGAACCAAATTTTCTGCTGACATGAATTGATAGAGTTCCACAGCACACAATAATGCCATGGTGATTTTTATCAGCAAAATACCTGGCATAATTATCTTAGTGTAGTAAGCGTGGTCAAGTGGTGTAATGTAATCCAACACCAGCTAAAGAATGCATGTGACAGCTTTGTTTTGCAAGAAGGGAATAGAAAGGCTTGTTGGAAGGAGAGCCCAAATGCCTTTTAATTCAGGGAACTAGCATCTGACCCTAATTATGTGGTAAAATGGAGGTAGTGTAAGCACCAGAAAAGGGACAAGTCTGCAACAGGAACAAAAGCATCAACTGCTGTTGAGCTGTATGCAAAGTTCAGCTGAGAGGGAGAGAGAGACAGACAAAGTGGCTCCAGTTGCACATAAATACTAGATGGAAAGTGTGTTGAGGAAGCAGGGCAATGGGTTATTTTTCATAAGCTGCAAAATTGCTTAATAAAAGTGAAATGAGTTGCCCTTTCTGTAGAAATTAATTATGATGGCAACTTTGCAGAGCAGCATAATAAAGATGTAGGCAAAATAACAGTGGCATTGAATTCAAAAGCTATGCATAATGAATGGTCTATTAAGATGCTTATGATCAGTACCAAAAGACCTTGACTGTTGTATAGTAATGTATTTAAGTTCCAAACTAACTGATTTTATTATTTAGTTTGACATGACATTAGTTGTTTATCAAAGAACAAGGTATGAAATAGCGCTGCAAGCTCCAGGAACAACTTATCAAGGAATAAGTTTTTGTATTCAGTGACACTTCATCAGCTTTCAATGCGTTGTTTCCCTAAGATTTCACCCATCATAAACATCTATCCACAGCAAAATCAGATTATGTCCATGTTTCACCATGAAATTATGAGCACAGAGGTATTTATTTGATCCTATATATAATTTTTTTTTGATAGATCACCCCTTCCTCCTAGGAAAAAAAACAAACTTGACTTTCTTGCTAATGTATTTATCATCACATAACACCTGGTTGTTTAAGATTGCTATACCTCTCTTCTTCTCTGCTCTGGCAGCCATTGGTGCAGAATAAAGCAAAGAACCCCAGAGGAGCACATAAAAGCCACTGCAAGAACAGCCTCCCCAGTGATACTGGTGACAGGGTCCCCCAGGGGTCTGGAAAGTGACTCAATTTCGAACTCTCCAAAAGCATGGTATTTGTTTCTGACAGGCTGGAAGCACAGGAGATCTCACTGGTGGGCTATTTGTTGTCTCTAAATGTGTGTTCTTGCAGGTGTTGGCAGGTGTTCACACCTCAGTGGGTGAAATCCACCACCTGTCTGTGCTTGAAGATAGAGGAAGCACCTATTTCAACCAAGTTATATGAGGTGAGCATCCATAAAGTACGATGAACTGCTATGAAGGGTGAGTAGATTTAATTTGCCTGGTTATATTTTATAGTAGCAAATTTAATATCCAGGATTGTCAATTATGGTACAATTACAGCATTTAAAAATGCCATGATAAATACTTCATCTTCCTCTGATTTATCCCCCAAACAATTTGCGCTTTTTTTTCTCTGCAGAGAGACAGACATGTTTGCCATCCTAAATGGAGAGGACTAGCAAAGATCATGTTAGTGCCTCTAATCAAATGTTCAAGTTTTTCAAATGAATCTGTATTATCTGAGTTTTTTTATCTTTAATCATACTTATACTCCAGTTTGAATGTGTGCTGATTAGTTAGTTGTCATCCTAGGGAGACAAGAAGTGCTTATATTTACCCTGATATATTATGCCGGTCATTATCCAGCACTGATTGGTTTGATGGAAAAATATACATTACCTCAGCAAGATAAGCTGCTTAGCCTTATTCATCGTGTTAATTAGATGCTCCAACAGCTATTGCCACTTTTTTTTTTTTTTTAATTTATTGATAGTTGTTTATCTGTGCAGTGATTATGTAGTTTGTTTTTCCTTGTCCCCCCACTACTCATAAAATATGTCTGTTCTGAAAGTAGTAAACACATGGCTTTAGTCGTGCCCTGAGGGTACGCTCAGCCTGCAGTCACTGCTGTTTCCACCAGGTAGCTCTCCTCAACAGGAGGGTGATGAATCCTTAGGAGTCAATTCAGGCTTTGCAGGGACTGATGGATTGCACTGCTTCCGAAGGGAACACTTTTCTCTCCCAGCCAGCGGGGCCCACTGCTCCCTTCCTTGCTGTTTGTTGTTGGGGGTTGATTTATGTAGGAGAGGTAAGGCTGCCTTTGTATCCATTAAAAGCTCTGAGTAAATATAATCCCAAAATTAGGAACAGGAATATGCATATTTTAGGTAGACAGATAGACAACAACTACATCAAATTCCTGACTGTAGTACCCATTTGATAGGGTACCAAAATCTTCTGTATGTACAATTATGAGTGTTGTTATGTTAAATAGCTAATTTATGAGAGAAAAAAAATTCTCTAAGGATTTATAGATAAAGTTCACAATTTACAGTCTCTATGTGGTCCCAGGACAAAATCATTCACACACACAATAATTGTTTCAAATTTTATGATTCAAAATTTCAATATTCAAAATTCAAAAATTCAATTATTCTATGAATTCCTATGAATCTAGAGCTCTTCACTCTAGATACTATGAATTTAGGAGTTATATGACTAAATCACTACAACCTGCTTCACTTTGTCATTCTGTGATATCTTCAACTTGCCAAATCCATCATTTGAGTACTCAACAAAGTCCCATTCAAGTGGTGAACCATGAAAAAAGGTTGCAAAAATGACATGCAAGCAGGTACAACAGACTGAGTTACACACATGTCTTGGGAATTGCTCATTTGCATCAGCTTCAAGCATTAGTCAGAACAACAGGAGGTGTCCAATATCTCACTAAGATCTATCCCAGAGTAAGACAAAGATAAAAATGCCAGTATTTCTTTTTTGCTCTAATTTTTTGTATAATTATCCTATTTTATACAATTGTTTGCTACTGTGAAATTGGAAATACCAGACAGATTCTCATCCATTACAGCTATGAGTTGGTGGAACCTAGAGGTATGATGAATCCATCTGAATTTTGGTCTCCCAAAGAACATGGATTATTAGTAACAGAGTTAACTTTTCAGCTCTGTCCTAACTTAGAAAATTACTAGCAATATTTGATTAATAGAACAATATTATTATTACTAATATAATAATGAATAATACCATCGTAGTGGCACCCATCCTACTCTTGCAACCAACACTGTCTGCAACAAGGAGATCCTTGTTTAAAAATGCTGACTTTTCAAGGTACTGTGACTGGATGTAGATCTAAAATAGAAAAAAAAAGAAAAATTATGAGGCCCCAATATAGAAATTATGGGAGTGAATTCTTTTGATATGGACATACTACTTTAACGCGAGTGAATAAATAAAATAATGGAAGAATTGACTTGCTGTCTTTGCAGATATCAAAGGGATTTTATGCCCTGTTCTGGCTGCATACAACAGACGGAACATTGTTGGAGGATGAAAATATCCGGTGTCTTGGCACCGTGCAGGGATAAGCAACCCGACAATGACTCTTTTGCAAATCCTGCTATTGCACTGCATAAAGGAATTCGATTTGGAAACGAAAGGGAATGATATCGGCAGCGGGAAGAGAGACTTGGAATGAGACCTGTGGCTGAAGGGAAGCCAACAAGGCAGCCCAAAAGAGGACACTAAAAAGTAAAACACTGGCAGAACTGCTCTGACTTAAAGTGGGGGCTATTCAAAACCGAGGTCATCCCAGAACTCCAGGGACCTAAATAGGACCTCTGTGTTCCTTCAAATGGGGGCATTTATTGATGTGTGGCTTTATTTGTAGCTTTTATATTCAGCTTCTGGTTACAGACACAGATTCTGGTTGACTCTTTTCCACTAGGCTGAAAAGCCCTCAAGTATTGAAATTACCATAACCAAATAATTTGTTTCCTTTTTGCTCAATTAAGAAGATCAAGGGTTTGAGGTCTCTCACTGCAAAGCACTCTCCTCAAACCTCAGGTAATTTTTTTTCTCTTGTGCTTTCTCTGTAAAATTTTCTGTACCATTTTTTGAAGGACTGGATACAGAAATTTTATTTTGGTCTTGTCAATGCTATAGAAGAAACTTTTTACTCCACTGTCAGCATACCCCCATCCCTTTGCTGCAGTACCTTACTGTCAGCACTTAGATAATTACTTGCACTTTGCCTCCCACTTCCTCTACAGAGCCTTCATTTTCCATGGTCATTTCCCATTCTTTATGTATGACTAGGAGCACGAACTAAAAACTTTGCATTTTGTACAGTTAAAGGTGTTTTGTGCTGACTGGTTCAAAATAAGCTGACTAGCTTATGAACGACCCTCCTTTGCCTTACATGGGGCATACCACGCTTCTGAGACAGCAGCACAGCTCACATGGTTCTGCTGGCTTCTTTCCAGGATGCTACACATGTTATTACCTCTTGGACAGAAAATGCTGTAAAACATCAATATAGAGTCTCTTCATGTTTGAAAGGTTTACTAGGTCAAAATGGGAAAACTAGAGGATAGAGTGTGGGAGGAAGGAGGCAGGAGGACAGAGCAACTCTTGATATATCATAAGGTATTTTTTCTTTCAGTCCCAGGTATTTCTGACTAATGTTGCCACGTCTGTGGCAATGCTGTGTGTTCTGACCTGCCTGCCACAGGGATCAACGGGTGTTTGCCAAAAAAGGAGAGAGGAAGGCAGGGAGGGAGGGAGGGAGGGAGGTGTATGAACTGTACCTTTGCCCATGCCAATCTAGAGATAGCTGCTGCTCAGCCGACCACTGCTGGAGCTCAGCAAAAAAAGTATAAACAGAAACAAATGCTGCATTGCACTTAGTGTCAGCCTTGGGAAAAGCTGGGTAAGGTAATCATTTTAATGCCGAGATCACTGGATCCCTGCCTTTTTCAGAAAGGGGTCAGCAGACAATAGCAGAGAAAAGTGTGTTCTCATGAGGCGAACACAGCAAGTCCCTGTCAAAGCCCTCTGCCCTAATGTTGTTCCAAAGTTTCCTTTAAGTGCTGGACACCGGCATCCAGTCGGATCCTTTGGATCCTCACAAACAGTAATGCAACCTTCCAGATTTTTTTTTTATTTATTTTTAAACCTTTTAGCTTTCTTTGTACCAAGGCACTCAAACAGCAGTTTCATGGTCCCACCACTCCCTGGGGCAGTGTAGGGATCCTCAGCGGAAAGCTGTGCAAAAGAGCATATTAAAAATGCAGCACCACATTGGCAGCTGTGTGGGGAGTGGAGCATGAGGGCTTCATCCCAGCTCATGGGGATCTGATGCTGTGGGAAACCCTGCCCAGGGTCTGCAGCGGGACCTGGATGGGCTGGGTCGATGAACTGAGACCAACAGCATGAGGTTCAACAAGGCCACTTGCAGAGTCCTGCCCTTCGGCCCCAACAACCCCTGCAGTGCTACAGGCTGGAAAGGGGCCCAGGGGAATAGGACCTGGGGACACTGGTCAGCAGCCAAGAAGGCCAATGGCATCCTGGTCTATATCAGGAATGGTGTGGCCAGCAGGACCAGGGAAGTGATTCTTCCCCTGCCACACCTTGAGTGCTGTGTCCAGTTCTGGGCCAGTCGATTCCGGAAGGACACCGAGGTGCAGAGAGAGACCACGGAAGGGCAACAAAGGTGGTGAAGGGTCTAGAGAACAAGTCCTGTGAGGAGAAGTTGAGGGAGCTGGGGGTGTTTAGCCTGGAAGAGGCTCAGGAGGGACCTTCTCACTCTCTACAGCTCCTGAAGGGAGGATGGAGCCAGGTGAGGGTCAGGCTCTTCTCCCAGGGGACCAGCAACACATCAAGAGGACACAGTCCTAAACCAGGGAAGGTTTAGGTTGGACATTAGGAAGAATTTCTTCACAGAAGGGGTGATTAGACCTTGGAATGGGCTGCTCAGAGAGGTGGTGGAATCACCATCCCTGGGTACGTTCAAATTAAGAGTGGACGTGGCACTCAGTGCCCTGGTCTGGTTGACATGGATGCGTTCGGCCATGGGTTAGATTCGATGGTCTCAGAAGTCTGTTTCAGCCGAATTGATCTGCGATTCCGTGCACAGCCAGGTGGGCCGGGCGGGGCCGGGATCCGAGCCCGGGCGTGCCCGCCCGGCGGAGCTGCCCGCGGGCCGGGGCCGCCGTGCCCGCACCCCGCACATGCTCACTGGGGCGCCGCNGCGGGGGGACGGGGCGCGGCGGGGCGGGCGCGGCCTGGGCGGCCCCCGGCCCCGCTTCCAGGCCCCTTGCTCTGCCCATGCAAAGGGAAATAATAAAAGCTTTCATGCAATAAAGCAGGGGAGTGGAACGTGCTGGCTCTTCCCCATCTGGGCGCCCTCCCCGGCCGCCTCGCCGCCCCGCCGGTGCCCGGTCTGGGCTGAAGATGGGTTGGACTCGATGATCTCAGAGGGCTTTTCCAGTCCACTTGATTCAGTGGCTCTGCGAGCGCGGCCGTCGCGGGGCCGATGGCGGTGGCGGGAGGCGGCGGTGCCGCAGCACATGGGCCGTGGGTGCCTCGGCCCGGCCCGCTCGGTGCTGCCCTGTGCGGGGAGCTGGCGCTGAGCCCCGGCCGGCGGTGCCGCTGAGCCCGCAGCACCGGACAGCTCCAGGCGTGACCGGCAGTGCCTGACCGGCCATCGTGTCCCATCTCCTGCTCTGCGCTGCAGGATTCCATCCTAACCCGCCCCATCCAACACCTGCCATCCCAGTCCCCATCAGCGAGCAAACTTCCCCCTGGTAGCTCAGGGCTCGCCCTGATGCACCATCAGTTTCCATAGTGCCTTTGTAGTTCCATCCTGGCCTGGTTTGGTGCCGTGTGTGTCAGTTTCAGTGCTTTTTTTAGAAAAGTCCAGAGTTCAAGCACGGTGGATATTCAGTTTCGTGTGTGTAATTTGACTCAGAAACTAAACCACGGCAATATTTACTCTTCTGCAAGAAGGTGCATGGAAAAGAGCTTGGGTGCTCATAAGCTATTTTTTAACTCCTCTGTGGTCAGTCTGTCCCTGAGCCAGGTTGATCCAGCAAAGGTTCAGCCTTAGTTAATCAGGTGGGCAGTGTTTGAAGATCTCTGAATTGTGGGCATCTGCTTGTGAGCATGCACAGTGCTGTCGGTGTTGCCTCCTGTATCACAGCTTCATGTGAGGAGGTGCGAAGGAGCCACGCTGGCATTCACAGCTGGTAATTCCCACAGCTGAGCTCTCCTGGTCTCCCGCGAGCCTGGGAGGAGCTATTTGGAAAGGACCTATTGGACAAAGTTGTGTAAAAGAGTGCAATTACAGGGGTGTGATCAGTGCCATTCTTCTGTCATTCATTCTGGCCATAAATGTGCTGCATCACCTTGGCTGTATAGCAGAAACTTTTCTTAACCGAGTTTCATCTGGATATTTTTTGACTATTTATGACCTGCTTTGTCACTTTTTGGGTTTTCCCTGTACACTTAGCTGTGGAAATTCATGACTACCAGCTGCACAAGTTAGATTCTGCCTTGGAAGGATTCAGTGGGTGTAAAATGATAATCTTGTAGCTGTGTGTTTTGATAATTTGGAACCAAAAAGTAAAGCTCAAAATCTGCTTCTCTTGCTCTCTGCCTGCTTCCCTCCAGTTCTGTTGCCTTGAGCGGAGTTGTCTGTGCCAAAAGTTCATTTGTTAAAATGACAGTAATCAGCTGTAAAAAAGACAAATTGGGGTTATTCTTTAGAGAAAACTGAGCCTCTTGAAATGGTTTAGGGTGGAGCTTCAGTTCTGTCTGAAAGTCTTCTCCTCTAGTGGGCTGGGTATCCTTTAATGTCTAAGGAAATTTTACAGGGTGAGAGGAATTAGTTCAAGGGAAAGTTACTGTAACTTGAGGACTGGCTGTCCCCGATCCACCTGAGCTGTTGAAATAGAAGATGTACTTGGCAGACCCTGTCCTGTAAGGCGCTGCTCTTGGTGGGTGTTCATCCCTAAACACAGGTGTTCTAGTGTGTTGTTCTGAGGTTAACATATGCTTTTGGGATTGTATGGCTGGTGAGAAAGTTACATTATGTAGGCAAAAAGTTAGTCAGTGGAAAAGAAATTAAGATACTCTTCTGTTTTGCATCTAAATACTATGCAAAAATATGGTAGCACACATAGCTAAAATGGTAGTTAAATTGTGTTAACTAACAAGTCTGAGGTGCCTAGAATAAAAAACAGAAGCAATGAAAAGGTAATGACATAAATGGAATTACTCTAATAGTAAAATAAAAGATATTGTTACTGTAGGTAAGTAAATTTGCTTACTCATTGTATACTGTAATTTTGAATAGTGTCCCCTCCATTCTTATTGACAACAAAACAAGACTATTTCAGATACTACCAACTTTCCTCAAGTAATTTTAGGATGCTCTGTTAAATAGAGTCTCTTAATTTTTCTCTATTGCTTTCAGATGTAGATAACAGTATCATTTTGGAAATAAATGCAGTTGCTGGGAGAATCTGCTGGATCTGAATATTTGGGGTAATGAGTACACAGACTTGTCTTATCTTTATTTCATTCAGACGTTTATGGCTTCGGATTAGTGTAATGTTTTGGCATGTAGTCAGATTGCTTAAAAACACAAATTGATTTGGAGAGGTTTCAAAAAGCATTCATTCAGTAGCCGTTTCCTTGGTTTATTTTTCAAGGATGTGTTTTTCTCATCTTGAGAAACTTGCCTGACAGCGGGTAAATGAGCTGTCTGTGAAATGCTGCCACAGGTAGAGGGGAAGGCAGATAGCAGTGTCTGTGGCTGGCTGCTGTCTCGTTCCAACTGCTGCTCATACTTTCCCTAACCAAGGTCAGTAGATTGAACCTGAGGCAGGTGTTTTGTAGCTGCCTGCTCAATTCTCGGTGGCAGCTCTGAAGCTCTCTAAGGCTTGGGCAAATTTGCTTGGCTGTTTGGCAGAGCTCTGAACAGGAGCAAGGACGCCGAAGCCATCTGTGTGCAAGATACGCTTATCTTTCACCCGTGCTGAATTTTCCAAGTCCTGTGTGTTAGACTCAGATACCTGATACTGATCATTCTTCAGCTTGCTCTATTACCAAGTTTAAGGTGAGCATCATGAAGAAACAAGATCTCTGTATCAATGATATTTAGGACTTAGAAGTGTTGTTTGAGTTTTAGTCCTCAAATAGTTTTCTGAAATGGCTTGGTTTAATAAAGCAGATCCACTATATTACTATTGCCTAACTGTACTTTTAGTGATATTTCCAGTGATGCACCCTTCTATTCAACTGGCCCTTATAATTCCTATGGGTAAGACTTAAAATCAAAACAAAAAAAAAAAAAGCAATTTGGCAAAACCTTTTGTTATTAGTGGTTGGTTGTAGAACCTGAGGAATGGTAACAAACTTGACTAACAGCTGAATCATAACAGTAGTTGATTACCTGCCTGGAAGATTGCCTTGTTTGTCTTTGGTTTTATTGGCACTGCTGGTACCTTGCCCTTAAAGACAGAGTCATCTTCCACAATAGTCCCTTTTTTGTTCAGTTGAAAACAGGAGTCAGTGATCAAAGTGTCTGGAGTTATAAATAGTTAAAATTACACTTCAGCACTGCCACTGTCACAGCCACATTTCTGGTCACTTTGCTAAATTACAGTGGTTAACAACTGCTGTTAACCACACATATACTAAAGGTGTTCATATTGCCTGGATTTTTTTCTTCATTTTCAAAAGGTCTAACCTTGCTCTGTGTTTGTTGGCTGGATTTGATGAAGTGTGATGATTTCCAATCTCTAGTCCCAGGCACTGTGGCTCTGTATTCTTTTTTTAAAAAAAACCTTTGATTTATTTGATCTCTTAAAACTTTTTGTAGAATGTCAGAACCTTTGAATAAGGGAATATTGTGTATCTTCTAAGGAACAGACTAGACTGCCAATCTGACTGCAATATATCAGAGCAGTACCTTTTAAGTGTATATTGACAAGCTCTTAATGTGGTCTGACAAATTTATTCTTCATCGTGGCAGATGGGTAATTTTTATGGTCAAAGGAATTTCTTAGGACACCTTGTTGGCTGCTGTATTCCCCTCTGTAGTCATCTGCTCTATAAATTTTTTTTTCCTGATGTACCTGTCTGTATATCTTCATACACAGCAGCCATCATTCCCAAGCAGAACCCATCCTGCTTGAATGTATTAGAGTTTAAATGTATTTCCCACTTCATTTTCTTGTGTTGAACCCTGTCCTTTTTTCAGAAACTTGTGAAGGCAAATCTTTTGGTGTGAACTTAGTGGTTGGTCTTTATCAGGCAGTGGTGTGCTTAGTTTTCCTGCTCTGTTTTTCCAAGGAAGCTGTAAGACGGCAGGATGCAATTTCAGGGTTTAATTAAGTTTATTTGCACACACTTTCACAGATTTGTGTAAAATCAAGGCATATGGGAGCACAGATGCAGGAGCTGACTTACAGTATTTGTACCTAACACTTACTTTTGTATACTTACACAGGTGATTTTTATTTGTGTATTTTTTAAACAACTGTTTGGTAATTGAGCCTTGTAGGTTTCAGCAAATGCAGCTGATCTGTGACCAAAAGCTTGGTTTGCCCACGTAAGCTTTAGGCCTGATAATGAGTTTGTATTTTCTGAGTCAAGATTTGGAGTAATTGTAAAGTAATCAGTGTAATGGCATCCCATACGTTCACCTTTACAGAAGGAGGTGTTAAAAATGCTGCCCAGGCACCATTTGGAAGTAGTTTTCATGTGGCTGGTGCTACTGGTGCCATACTGCATCCTGTTGAAATAGTGATCACCTGGATTTAGCAAAAGGAATCTTTGAACCTAAAATAGTGAGCCAGGGAAAAATTCATCCCTTTTAGCTTTTGTTTATACTCTTGACAGCACTTCACATGTCTTGTGCACACTGTACGTGTAGGAGGCCACTATTGTTAGAGGGAGAGTTTGCCCAGTTCTTGGCCTGATTCTTGCTATTCCATGTACTCTGGGAGGAAAAACTTCGTGGCAGCAATTCCATTAAAAGTTCTGGTGCTGACAGGGGTAATTCTGTCTCTAATGATACATCCAAAAAGCCAGGTGTTAGTTTACTTCTACCAACAAAAACCGACTTAATTAGGATAGCTTGTTTCATCTAGAGCAGAGGACTTCTTGCACTGTAAGCTCTTTCTCTTGCCTGTACCAGTAAAGACATGCCTGGTCCGTAGTATGGAAGCATAAACAGTGGAATGACACTTGCTTCTTTTGACAGCTTACTTATTCTTTGATTAAATAAGTAGGTTTGAAATGCAGAAGTGGCATTACTTATTGATTTGTCATGGAAGGGCTCCCAATCTACTTGAAGGCCACCCTGGTTTGCAATATGAATGCTGCAATGTATGCATGTACCATTTTTAAAGTTTGTTTCGTTTTTTCTTCTTTAATTTGTGTTTTTTAATATGCTGCTTTAGGAAAGGGGTTGGTTTATTTTTTTAATTTTTTTTTTAAATAAAAAGAGTAGGAAGGGTCACCACCTCACTCTGTGTCAATGAAGGTGTCTTTTCTGTTGTTCACTGTGAATTACAGTCATTATATACTTTTACCCTTACAGCCTTGTTTTAGTAATAAGTGCTTTTTAGCCATAGTAAGTACCTAATATATAGAACATCTAATTTAGATAATACTTACATTTTATTAGCAAATACAGGTTCCGGAGACAGGTTCACAACTAAAAATCAAAAGACTAAGTTATAATTAAAGGAGCTTCTGCATACAAAGTTACCTACTTATTTTAATATTGATAAAGGACATTGATATGTGTTTACAGGACAGTCTGTTCTGGCTAGCTGAGCTGTGGAGTGAGTAGCTGGTGAATAAGTGTGGTCATTGTTGTGAAGGAACGTGCTGGGTATACTCATGTTGGCTATTTTGGTGTTTTACACTTCTACTATAAGAAACAGCAGGGAATATGTTTTGGATGGGTTAAGAGCTATAGCTCAGAATATTCTGTTATTTTTTTCCTTAAGATCTAATGATTCAGAGTTCTCTGTTCACAGAGCATGTGTATAGAGCTGTCAAGGGTGGGGCAAACCTGTATTTACATTTTTCTGTCATTTGTAAAGTGTTGAATGGCAAGAACAGCTTTCCCTGAAAGGTGAGCAAACACAACCAGTTTTCAAGTATGGAGAAACTTGAGTTGTATCTGTTGATACAGTTTTCATTCCTTTTCTTGCATCTGGATGGTAGAAGTCTCTTCTCTTGTTTTCCTGAAGGGAGCAGGGAATAGCTTGGCAGTGCAGCAGTGGTCAAGAGGCATAGCCTTTGTGCTCCTGTGTAGGAAGTACGTTGTTTCACCAGCATGGTTTTTGGTTGTTCATCTACCTGTTGGGTTTTGGTTTTTTTCCTGCTTCTTGAGCACGGGAGGTGGGTAGGAATCTTGGGTACTTAAAGAGAAGTGGGGACAAAGTAAAAGGATGGGTGGGAGACTCTGTTTTTTCTGGGGTCAGCTACTCCGGAGGTTCCCATATATTGCATTAACCATGCTTTCTAGGACTGAGCTGTAACCTGAGCCAGTGTGGGTTTAAAATGGTCACTGCAAACCAGTATATTTACCTTGTAATTTTTGAACTCAATCAATAAGATTGTTTAACTCTACATTGATCAAAAATTGATTGTTTTGGGAGCTACCATCTTTTTCAGACACTTCCTAATTGCTTCAATTCTAGAACAATATCCAGTTCATAGGATATTAATAGGCTATTAATGACGTTTATGACCCATGTTATTTAAGAAGTCTGTATAGACAAATAGAAGAGTTTTCAATTTAATCAAAATAAAGAGCTAATTTGGAAAGACGTACTGCTATATTAACTTTTTTCTTTTTTTTTCTTGTATAGCTATTGGCGAATATGAAGAGCTTAGAGCAGAAAATAAGAAAACGAAAGAAGAGGTTTGTATATATCAATTATGCTTTAATACTAAAATACTAAATACTGGAATACCTTGTTGACTATGGCAGGTTGTTGACTACTTTTTTGAGTTCACTCTTACTTACTGAGTATTACTTGTACCTATGTTTTAAGGAGCAGTGAATGCGCCTCCCACAACTCTTCTGGATGTCCCACTCCAGAAAAGTTCCTATAAATATATTTTCAGGGATTGCTGCTTTACCAGGTTTGCCTGTGATTCCAGTGTGAGCATAGACCTACTCACATGTTTAGATGAAACTGTTTCTCTTTGCTCTAAATCTTGTTTTATTACTACTTCATTTGCACAGGGGAGTTACATACTTAAAAGAAAAAACAGAACAACTTCCCTTAGCCAGCCCTTCTGAACATTCAGAATGTAAGAATATGATTTCTGAAGGTAGTGAGGAATGCAGGGGATTAAGTGCTACACTGTATTGTAAACAAAATTCTCCTTTCTCCAGTATTAGTGAGCTGAAGATGTAAGAAGCCTGTTAGTTTTCAAATCCCTGTAAGCTGTCAAGACATGTGGGTTTAATGCAGCTTTTTCTGATGTCATTTTGGAAGAGTCATTTTTAGTTACAAATGTTGCAGTTTGAGGCTGTATTGAGAAGACCTTGTCCTTAACTATTTTCTCATTATTAAAGAAAATCTGAGAGTTATGTTCATTTATGATTCAGCAACAATTGTATATTTCCACTGAGACGAACATACTGTGCTTCACTCCCTCCTAACCGCTATTCTCCTTGTCTTTTTCACTTTGCTTGTTGCTGCATTCCTATTCTGCTGTCCTTCACCAGAGTCTGGAATATTCCAGGAAATTATTCCAGGAAATCTGTCCTCTGTCTTTGCTGTTTGGAAGAAATGCTCAGAAGGAAAGGAGAATGAAACTGAGTTAGACTAAGATTCCATCCAGCCCGGAATCCTATCTCTGGCAGCAGAGAGGGAGGCGTGTAGGAGCATGTTTAACACCTGGGAAGGTTTTCTTGCAGTCTCCATATCATTTGCAGCCTGGCAGCTTCCTCATCTGGAAGTGATTTCAGCATCCTGCCCTCCACTGCTCTCTTCCTTCAGTTTGTCCCATGCTGGCTGTTGGCTTCTGTCACATGTGGGGAGTGCCATGCCAGGACATGGGTACACCACATGAAAAACAGGCTCCCCAGCTTTGCCCTGAACCCAGGTCATATCAGCTTTGGTGTTTCTTCAGCAAAGCTTTGTTTAGCTTGGGGAGGGAGGAATGGGGAGACTTTCCCTGAGCTACATTTTTATTTAAAATTTTATTTTCTTCACAGGAAATTTCACTGAAAAATTTTATTTCTGAAATAGAGATGGAATGAGATGTTCTGAGGTTGTTTCTTCCATTCTGCTCTTCTTTCTTCCTTGCTCTTCTCTCTCACAAGACTTCTTTCCTACAGTTGCATATTTCTAGCCACTCCTGTGTGTTTCGTCTGAAGGCTGCTATGAAGTTTTTCAGAATATTTGCATAATACCTGAAAATTCTCCAAGCCTGAGTACATGGGGATTACATTCCCAACTGAGTGACTCAGTTAAACACGTGCTCAGGGCTGGATTTTCAGTTGTTACGCAAGTATTCTCCATCCAAAAGCTCCATCCTGCAAATTGATGTGTTTGCGTAAGCAGTCATGGTTAATTGTTTAAGTGCTTGGACTCGAGTGGTTGAGTGTGAGACCCTAAGTGCATTTCTTCCACAAAAAAAAAAAAAAAAGAATCTACTGACACAGAGTTCATGGTTATATTTGCTTCCAGTGCCAATCCTGGAAGAAACTGTTCCTTGTGTTATGGCAGGGCAGAGAAATCCTAAAGGTCATTAGCATCTCTTGCTTTGTATGTAAATTTGTGCTTTGCAGGATCAAACCTGCTGCTGGAAGAATGTAGCACAGACTATCCCTTCCTGTGGGTCTGGAAGTTGTGGGTGACTTCTGTTCAAGATTCTGTCACTGTGAATGTAAGCAAATGGCTCCCTCTCTATCAGCTGTGGTCACATAATTGCATAGACAGGAGGATGAGAAGGTAATTTTTTTAGAAGGTGACTTGCAGACTCTTTGTGGGAAGTACCACAGAGGAATTAAATAGCAGGCTGCGTGTGCGTGCGTGCTTTTGACACACTTGGAATACTTTTCCAAGTCACTGCTGTACTTGTAGGGCTCTGAAAGATGAACTGTGCATGCAGAAATTGTCCTAGTTTCCATCAGACACAGGGAACTTGGTGGATAATGGGCAGCTAACAAGATAAAATTTTAATTTTTGAAAATTTATGCTCTTTGTTCCATATTTTTTCTTACGATTAGAAAATAAATTGACTTTTACAGGGGTTACTTTCTTTAAAGCACTGCTGCTTTGAAAGGTTGCTAATAACCAGGAAAATTCAGGAGCAAAATATAAGATCTTTGATCCACACTGTCTCTTCCTCATTGCCTTGCAAAACTGCCAATTTGGAGACCGCTGGTGGAGTTTCTGACAACATTTCTACAGACATTTTTTGTTAATGCTTTTAAATACTTTCAGAAACAATGGAGCCAAAATGATATTGACAGATTATGTCTCTTAGGTCCCCTTTTTATTGATGTAGCCAGCAAAACATTCATACCAGCCCCCCAAAAACGGATAACTAACGTTCAGCTGCGCGCAAATGTGGGTAACTTAATATGCAGTTCTGACATATTCAGAGTCAGATCATGAATAAATATTTGACTACTTGCTAATCAGACAGAAATGACTCTGAACGCTGGTTTTGACAGTGTTTTGTCATGCTGCCAGTAGAGAAAAAAAAAGGCAAGACAGCTATCCAAAACAGTAGGTGTAATACTGTATCTCTGATATATCATTCATGGTGTTTGCTCTGTTAAAGCACATGTATGGAGTGGATTATATGTTTTGTCACCAAGTGAGAATGGGGAAGGGGTGCAGCCTTGATGACATGCTCATTGTTTCTGTGAGTATTGCAGATGTCATTGGATACTTTTGAGCACTGGACCAAACTCACCATTTTAGAACAAGCATTAAATCTGCATACATTTCACAATCTGTGTAAATGGGAAAGAATTGTGTCTTGTGTTGCTTAGCAATGGTTTAATTCACTATATGACTACTACATGAAACTTCTTGCATCTTGATATCTGACTGAACAATCTCCCCGTTGTTTTTGCCCTTTGAAGACCTTTTACTGAAGTCTGTAGGAGCTTATGAACAAAATAGTTGGCAAAAAATAAGCCTGTTAGTAGAGAACAGACAAGAAACTAGAAATTAAAGTGTTGCCTTGTATATTGGGTACCTAGAAGGCAAAAATCTGAAAGGAGTGGGGTCAAGAAATCTTCTGAACTTGCACGTGCAAAGATGAGGAATGTATGGAGGTATTCACAAAATCAATTTTGGCAACTGGACTAACTATTATTTTCTGAAAATACAGATGTAATGACTTTTTATTGCTGAGAGATTATCATTGACTCCTTGAGCCAGTTCAGGACTGCAGTATATTTCTGTTTATATTGTTGGGGTTTTTTAAAGTAGGATAATGGTGGTATAAATATTAGATTACTAATACTAGATATACTAAATAAAATAGAATAAATGCTTATTTTCCGTTGCAGAGAAGCTGGAACTCTTAACTAAATTAAGTTAAAAACAGAAAATTGACCGACAGTCCTGGAGTTACAAACCTTTATATTTTTATTCAAGAGTACTCTCAAGTACGGAGCTGTCCTTTAACACTAATGAGGGGAAGCGTAGTAAATACATGGAAACTTTTTCTCCTCAACAGTTGCATGTGCTTGAATGTGGAAAGTGAACAGTAGATTTTATAGTAATGTTATGCTATTTGCCTTTTAATATTTAGGAATAGTGATACTTTTGTCCATTAATGATTCTGTTGTATATGACTCAAATTGCTTTTTTGAAAAATTAAGACTTCTGTGAAGCATTTTATGAGCAGCTCATACTTCTAAATTTTGATTTTTAGACTTTTCAGTTTTAAAGGTAAGGTCAATTTATTTTAAAGGATGACAGTTTTTTTTTTATTATGAAACATAGTTTATAGGCTTTTTATTTTTGTGTAAATTTCCAATTTGAAACAGTTTAAATAGTTAAAGAAAATCTCAAATTTTTCTAATTCTTAGAAGATAAACAAGGGTATTTTTTTGGGAGAGCCTGTAACAGCTCTGCTTGCACGGCTCTGATTGCAAGACAGAAGGCAAAATGCTTTCCATTGATCATTTCAGCAAGGGCAGCAATCTCCTGCTCTCCTTTTCTTTCTCCTCTTTCATTCTGAAGCACAGTAGCAGCAAAAGGAAAGTATTGAGAAAGCTGCAACTGGGAGCAGGAATTGCTCTGCAGAGACCCAAGCCTGGAGACCCTGATTGTGCAGAGAAATGTCGCAGTTATGAGGAGAATAGTCAGCTTGCCATGGTCCAAATGGAGCTCTTTCTGCAAATAGCACTCGAGGTGAAGTGGAATAGGTCATTTAACTTCCCCTTTCACTGCACAGGGAAAGCGGCTATGCCTTACAGCGTGCTGCCTGGAGGATTTTAAAAGGAGTTTTTCCTGTCTTTGGGGTAAGGGAGAGTGCTATGTCCTCTACATCAAGGTTTCCATCAGTAGGAAAGTGTCGTTGACTTCCACAGGCAACAGATGAGATCCTTAAAATGCAAATGTTCCTGGTTTTTAAACGGAGCACTAAAGGCATTTGCTCATTTAATGTGCAGTGGGCTGAAAGCTTGCAGTGTGCAGAAAAATCCGTGGGTGAAGTATGTCAGTGTGGCTCCAGCGTCTGTCTTGGGAAAAACGAGGAGGCAGCAGCTCACACCGATTCCCCTTTTGCAGCAGATCTGTGCTCTGCAGGAGCAACCAGAGATACTTCCTGCATCTTTCTCTGCCTTCTGCTCTTAGACTGCACTTCTGCCACTAAGGTAACGGCAGTATTCCTGAGGAAACAGAGAGAAGGCAGTCAGCAGCAAGATTCATGTACAGATTTCCCTTCCCCACCTTTCCTGTGCAAGATTCTCTTAACAGGTTCTTTGTTAACAGGGCCCCAGGAATCGGTGAGTCCTTGCCTGGCACTGCTTGCTCAGCACATCTTTGCTCCTTCTGCAGCTCTGCCTTGTTTCACAGACCTTACAGCGGCTGGGGACTGACCTGTCCCCCTGCTCAGCCCCTGGCCCTTGAAGCCTCCTCACCCCAGTGCCCTGAGAAGAGAGATTCCTTGTTGAGTGCAGTTCCTTTTGCTCCCACAGATAGCCATCAGCTGGCCCCGAGGCAACAGCAGCGGCATCCTTGCCTTGCCCAAGAGCAGATCCTTCTTTGGGTCTTGTCCAAGGTCCTCTGTAGCTGATAGAAGTGTTCTCTTGAATTTGGCTGCCTTTGAATTGGACTCTCCCCCTTCTTGTTGCTTAACAGCAGGCTCCTTTCCCAGCTAACTCAAAGTGGCTCCTCATGTGGAAAAACTGAAAATCGAGCAAAATCATTTCAGGGTGGGTTGTTTTTTTTTTTTCCAGTTCTGTTCCAGTGGCCAGCATCCTTGTAATTGGAGTTGCACTGTAAGGGGCTCAGTCACACAGGTCTCTTCCAGAAGTTAACTCATGGTCTTAGGGTGATTTATTGCTGTGAACATGCCCAGCCGCATGTGAGGAAGGATGTGTGTGTAAGACACCTTGTGTACCAGTCATACTTCCCCCTGGGTCATGTGTTTTTCACACTGTGGTTAATCACTGACTGTGTCTCTTGTGAATTTTACTAATTTCTTTGAGTTCTTTCATTTACTTACAGAATGGGTTTTCTTAGAGAAGTCTATTTAACATCTGTTTTATTCTCTCTTTGAAGAAACCATTCCATCATAAGATCAGTGATTGCAGGCCTGTGTAGTGTTAGCAATAACCACAAAATTAATAAAACCGGGGTGATGGGATCTCCTCAAAGCATGAAAATGAGTGTCTTTCTCTCTAAAAGCTGAAGCTTTGCTAATGAAGTTATGAAGCTAAACAACGTGTCCCTAATGATTTGCTTTGAGGATTTCCTTGCACGTGGTAGGTATAGAAATATAAGCCTCTTTTCTAAGTCTGTTTGTGTTAAAGAAACTAGACTTAAAACCTATTTTTGACATGCAAAGTATTGCTTTTGCTATTGGTGTAACATGGGTAGCTGTTTATATCAGTTTTGGATAATGTGTCTCTTTAAAATATTTTCAGAGTAGCTCTGAATTAGAACCTAAAATCAAGTACAATGTGCCAGTTCAGTTAGGAACTACTCTGAGTAATGAATTTTTTATGCCTAATTTCCATCGATCTTACATGGCTGAAAGGAAAAATAAATGCTTTGATAGGCTTCTGTACATTATTGTGCTGGCAATTGATCTTGGTTGATTTTGCATGTTGTGACTGACTGCTAATTAAGTAACTGGGATCAGCATTTCATTTCAATTTTCTTTTCTCTGACAGTGTGACAAAATCAAGCAAGAACGAGATGAGGCTGTCAAAAAACTGGAGGAATTTCAGAAAAGTAAGCTGATAATGTCAGTGGGATTTTCTTGATGTAGACAATTATGAGCATAGTTCTGCACACTCTGCAGCAGTGTTAAGAATGCTGAGATTCAGGCCCACTTGCTGTTTCTCCTTCAAAGCCATTTTTTAAGGAGCTAGTCCACTGAGACTTTGCCCGTAGCCAGACTAAATGCTGTTACAGCATTTGTATTCTCTGGCACAGGCAGACATTTTCAAGGTGCAAAGTGATGAAAATACAGTGGTGCAAATGTGGCTCTATCTCACCTGGATTCTGCAAGTGACTTCTGGAATGGCACATACTTGAAGTGCATGGGTTGTAAGGCTGTTGCTGAGATTCCTAATAATAATAATGGCAATTTTTTTCATGAGGGATTAATAGTACTTTAAGCCTAGACACACCAGTGAACGTTTTTAGGATAAACTGCTCTCATGTGGTAATTTTTAGAGCAAGTTCTATCTTGTCTGGGCTGTGAGAATGTCAATATTCAGTTTTACACTTTTATGGTAATGGTCCTATTGAAACTGTGTGGTGTCTGGAAGCAGCAAAGCACATCTAATGGGAGTGGAAGTATCCTAGTGGAATAGCTCCTTAGAAGAGACAACTACAATGGGATTGTGGTCTGTTATGTCTGGTTTGTGCCAGTACAGTGAACTGCACGATGAAGCATCAGAAATGTGGATGAAGTTAATGCAGGAGAAGGAAATCACATGGTCTGTACTTTTGTGTGACTGTGTTAATAGAGGAATTTGCTCACTTCTGTCTTATAATAGTTTGTGTGATACAATTATGGAAAAGAATCTAAAATCAACAGGAATTTTCTGCTGCATTAAATGATCTTAGGTAACTGTTCTGTGAAGCAAGAATGTTCTCTAAGAAGTATAATTCCTCTGGAAAAACGGCTGCCTGTTTTGTTTTTGTTATGATATGAGGAATACTGGAGTGTGGCAGAAAATGTCAAGTAGTTAAGGCTTAAAATTTGAGGTAATATTTGATGTTGTAAGATTTTATAGGTTTCTTTTATCTTCCTTTCACATTTTTAAAGGACATACCTTGTAAACATAGTGATAAAATGCCAGGAATATTAGGATTTTAAAGCAATAATAGAGCCCATTATTTAAACGACAATATAAAAGGCAATTATATTGATGAAGAGCTACATTGGCTTTGTGTCTGTGAATAAACTTGGCCTGTACTCAGCTTCTATTTGTTCTCCTGGCATAAACACATATTGTGTGTGATTCCAGTTTAATGGGGCCCCGTTTGTATGCCAAGCAGCTGCATTTTAGGCCCTATTGCGTGATTTCATAGCTCTCTGAAAATTGGTTCTATTGAGCACAAGAGATAGAAGGTGGTGGTGGGGGGGAAAGCTTCAACACACAATCATTTCTTTTCAATTGGAGCCAGCAAGGTTGATGACAACATGACCATTGTGTTATAATGATAAGACCACTAAGGATCTGTACCTCTCATCAAGGCTTTCACACAACAGCAGATACAATTTAATTCACTGCTCTGTCAGCAGTGCTGATACCATTATGCCGTCTGTCTCCACAGTTATAATCACTGTCCTCCGAGAAATGCAGTTGAAATGATCTTGAGCAGTCAAAGAAACTCTCAATTAAGGCTGCCACTTCCAATGTGTCAGATTGTGTCTTATGCACTTGGTACAATTTTCACTTCCAATCCTGTTTATTTACAATGTCTACCAGTAATTATGCTTAACATGTCATTTAGTGAGGGTGCCCCTGCCAAGGAGATTGTTGGGTGCTGCAGTACCATTGAGGGGGAGTTTCTCGCAGTCAATGCCATCAGCGGCTTTTAGTCCCTGATGGGATGCAGTAGTAATGTTGATAATGCAAGTATCGTGCTCATCAAGTCATAATTAGATGCCACTCAAATGTGCCACTTGTAATAACAGTGTTGATTCATGTTTTCTCGGTGACTGCAACTACTAATTAGTTAAGTGGTTTTTGGTTGGCCTGCATTTGCTGCGGATTATTATTACCCCTGAAAAAAACTGTCAAGGTTAGAGATGTTTCAGGCCACTTAGTGCTTCTTTATGAATATTAATATTGACATAATAAGAACTTTGGACAGACTTAGGAAATAATATATTTTTTTGTATTTAATTTGGAAAGACTTTTTTCCCCTGAGTTAATCATAATTGCAGGTTAATTAAGTTTAAATGAACCAAGAGTAATCCCTAGTTCTGCCATGAAAGCCCGATCCTTGTTTCCTAACTTTAGCTTTGCTTGAGGCCATTAGATTCCTATCTGTAACATGGGAGCAGTTCTGTATCTCCACTGCTCCTTCATCCAACCCAAAGCATCTCATTGCTCAAAATTCCTGGGGCTTGGTAGAATAAAAACAGAAGAGACAGGGACATGTACTACCTGAAACCTTTCCTCTCTCAAATTAAATGTAGCAGGTGGCATGACGCACTTGGAGAAGATCATTTCTCCATGGTCAGGAGAAATGGAAGTTAAAAAGACAACCAAAGAAAGAGGTGTGGTTGCCCTGCTGTTAGAAGACTTGATGTGAACATCGTTTTTAGGCCAAGATTTACCAATACACTGCCCTGTCTTTTCTTTTTGTAGATTCTGTGTCTTTTATGCAGCTACTCAGCAAACCAATGTGTTGCTGGTTTCCTATGGTAATAATGAAACTTTAATAATAAAAACTTCAGTTGATACTAAGTATAAAGCTGCATAAATAACATTTGTTAATGGCATTGTTTTTCCTATCCTGAAGTCCTGTTTCGTAGTCATTAAGATGACCTCTGTATATCAGAGAGGACTTCAATATCTCTTTGGGTTTTTAGTCAAAACTCTTGAAGAGGGCAAGGGGGATTTTCTACCCAGTGGTATAAAATCACTAGGTTTTAAAGCTTATCTTAATGAAAAGGAAAGGAAATACTAGAAAAATATCCTCTGTATTTACACTGTAATTTCCAGCCTTTTTCCTGCTCCAAATTATTGTTGAACTGCAAATAGTTCCTTTCTGTGCATTGAAATCCTGACACTGGGCTGAGGTGGAATCTGTGACGTGCAGAATTAGGGTCCAGGCTGCTGCTTTGGATGGATGACAATGCCAGAAGCCAAGGGGGGTTTGCATCAATGAGCCTGAGAAATGGAAAACTATTCTTGGGTTTTGTGCTTTGCTCCCCTGCACAACCTTAAACCTGTCCCTTAGAAAAAGGCTTTGCACACTACTAAAGTAGACGTACTGCTGGAAGTTTATTGGAATTACAAGCCAAAATGTATCTGTACTTTCACATTTTTTCTGACTCACGTTGGTATCCTATGTTACAAAACAGAATTTGGTCACTCTTTTGCCTGTCTTTGACAGAGTGATGTGTACCCACAATGGTAATAGGGATTCTGTGACTGCAGAGGACAGATGTGTCTCTTGCTCCTCCAGCTGTGACATGAAATGCAGTAGCACAGCCGTGTATTCCAGATGTAGTCAGGCAGCTCAGTCTCAGCCCTGGTCTCAGGGAAGATTTTGTGGGTGTGTTGGAATATGTGTGGGCAGTGAAGGTAGGTGAAACCATGGTGCTTATTTTAGGGCCTGCTCAAGCACAGAGAGACTTCAAATAAGAAACAGAGCAGAAAGTAAAAAGAAACCTTGTAATGCATCTGAGTAAATCTTGCTGTTCAAAAATGCTGAGGTTCTGGTCTTCTGAAAATGGCATCCCTACCAAATTTGCAAGAGGATTATGATGGCAGTCTTAAAGGGTAGTCCTAAAGGTCTCATTGTGATTCCTCAAGTCTTGGTGAAATAAAGATGATGAATGAGGATGGTCATGGAGGGTCCTTCTGCTTCCATAAATTTATGTGCAGTTCTACAGTNCACAAGATTATAAAGATGATGAATGAGGATGGTCATGGAGGGTCCTTCTGCTTCCATAAATTTATGTGCAGTTCTACAGTTGCCCCTCTAATGCTGCACACACGGCTTGAGAGAGTTGCCTAAAGAAACAACCCAAATATTCAATGCTCAAAATAGTTCCTGTCTGTGCAGATTATCTGAGTATGTACTTCCCTGTATTAAAATGCTGGCAATGAAAGTTAGCAAAGATGTACTATTTCTGATCATGGGAGGCATGTGTCAAACTCAGGAAAATACTGACTAATTTTTGAACTCTTCCCTTAGTTTCTCACATGGTTATTGAGGAAGTGAACTGTATTCAGAACCATCTTGAAATTGAGAAGACATGCCGTGAAAGTGCTGAGGCTTTGGCTTCTAAGGTGAGAAGAATCATGGTGATGCTGTTTTATCTGATCTATTTATTCACCTATTTATCTATTTATTTATTTAAAACTTGAGATTGTATGCATGACCCTTATATGTTTCTTTATAATCTTGTGGAGCTGTGAAATAGTTTGGAAGTGGCAAAAAACTAAAAGCCATGTGCGAGGTGCAAAATACAGTTCCTGCCTTTAAAGAAAAAAATAAATATCCATTTTAATGTAGTTTCTATTTTCATGGACCAGCATCCTGATCTCTAGTTTTCATATGCATTTAGGTTAAATGGAAAATAAGTTTTAGAACTCCTCTGTGTGAAAACAATAATGAGCATTTCAGTGTCTAAATCAAATGGAAAAAGTCAACCACTGCATTACATTTCAGGTGATTGTTTATGAAAGCAAAGTGAGGGCAGAGGAAAGGTGACCTCCACTGCTCTGTTGATTGCGTCTAGTCTGATGAATTTAGCAAGTGTGTAATTTTCTATATTCCATCTCATCAGAAGTGCATTATTATTAAAGAATGTTTTTATCTCTCTTATATATTTTTGGTTGTGTAAAATGCATCTGAGCCACTTCATCAGAAAATGGATTACAGCAATTTTGAACCAAATTTCATTAGCAATGCTGACTGCCTTTTTTTTTTTTCTATTTTTTTTCCCCCCCCTCCCCATTCCCTGCCCAAAGTACATCCTTAGATATGGTAAAAATCACACCAGCAAGAAATCACTTTAATTTAGATGCATTAGCAATGTACTTTCTGGAGGTATTTACTTAATTGTTTGCATAATGACACTATATTAGAATTCATAAGATAGACAATCAGCATATAAGTAAGAAAATGAACACATTTATGCAACTTGTCTTCTTCTCTGCACTTCCCCTGTAATGCATGTACAAGGGCACTTCAAAGACTCGTTTTTCTCCATGGGGCTGTTTGTTGCTGTGAGCTGACTAAACCATGAAAGGTCCCTCACACCACTCTCCCCCCTTGCTCAGTTTCGTTCTTTGGGAATGAGACAAAGAAATTCTGGAGTAAATCTCCCATAGTTGAAGGGCTGAGGATAAGGGGGATCAAAGATGATTGCTTAGGTAAAAATTTAGGGTCAGATGAACTGTACAGGGTATGTTTTCTTGGAAGCTACATATTGGACTTCTAAAGTCTGTGTTGACTTCACCATCTGGTGTGTTGTTAGTAGAAAACTGAGTCTCATTCTTAAACCTGAGCACAGGGAATGCTTGGCTGGTGGGTGGGCAGTCACCCTGATGCTTACCTGGACACCCCTGAGGCTGTGCTGAGCTTGCAGAGAGCTGCTGCTGTGGGGTGTTCGGATGCAGGACAGTGAAAGAAATGAGAATTAAACATTTGCAGCGACTCCTGTTCGATTTTTTTTTTTTTTTTCCTTGTTCAAGACAGAGATGCATTGCAGAATCTCTTTTGTATCATCCACCAGCCAGTCATGTGTTTAAGCATCCAGCCCAAAATGGTTTCTGACTTGGGGTCTGACCCATAAAGAATTGGTTTATGAGTGGTTTCATCTTATCTATGTTGACTCTACAGTAATAAGTCAAAAGAAGTCTAAGATAATTCTGTTGTGACCACTGTATAATAGTGATAGTGGTTGTTCTTTATAAACAAAATAGGACGTAGGAGAAGATAAGAATTTTTATTTAACCAATTGATACAGCTGGGAAAACCAGATGAGTTCAGGGGCACAGACTCTTCTTCAGGTCATTCAGCTGGGACTCCTGGTACATGTTTAAGGGTGAGGAGCTAAAGCAGCTATCACAAAGCATGTGTAGCATTAAGTCAGCTTGATAGCTGATTTGACACAGAGTATTTATTAAACAGAAGTACTAGAGGAGAAAATAGGCCATGGATAAAGCATCATGTTGAATTCAAGCCTCTCAGAGGAGAAGGTGGACAAGCATCCCATCTTCAGACCATTCTGATGTTGAATGGAACATATAATCTGTTACTTTGTCTTAATTTGATACATCTTTTAATGATAAAAAACCCAACAGTTGACTTTCTTTTTCTTGCCCAGGAGCTTAAAGAAAGACTAATGAGCTTCTTACTGTTTGTCCTTCTCACCTTTCAGCTGAACAAAGAAAATAAGACCTTGAAAAGAATTAGTATGCTTTATATGGCCAAACTGGGCCCAGATATTATCACTGAAGAGATTAACATTGATGAGGATGAATCATCCACGGATACAGAAGCTACCTCGGGGTCATGCAATTCTGTGCACTGTCAGCAGCAGATCAAAGGTGAGCACATTGTTGCTGATCCTACACCACCCTGCATGGCAGAAGTTGTCAAAAGAACAGCAGTGTTGGTTTGGACCCGAGATCTGTCTGGTTCCAAGCCATGCTTGGTCAGAATCAAAGGATTTCCAGGAATGACTACGACCAGGGTGGGCTGGTAGTGATACTGTGTGACATAAATGGGGGGTGATACACAGCCTGCAAAGGGAGTTACAATGCAATAGGAAAATGAGATCTGCCCAGCTGAGAGAGTTCAATGCTATTGAGTCAGTAAAAGAAATATTTCTTAAGTCCCTTAACAAAGGAAAAGTTAAGCAGAAGGACAAGGTCACCTTCAACTGCAATGTCATTATTTCAGAGCTTGTCAGACAGGACTCTCCATTAATGTTTCCATTATGTACCTTTGTATGCACAAACTTCATTCATGTTCCAGAGCTATTACCAAACAAGCAGCTTAAAAAGGGACTTTTGCACAGGTCAAACAGCAAAGCTTGAGAATATGGAAATATATTGATAAGACAAATCTCTGCTTTTTTTCAGAAACTTCTGATTCTTTTTTGAAAGGCAATTTATACTTCAATTGTCCAAAATCAGCCTTCCTTTCTCCTCTTTGTGGTGAAATCATCATGATTTTTGCATAATGTTGTGTCGCAGTGTCCAGAGAAGGGGAATACCCGCATTCTGTGTTTGGTGACAAGAGAGATTAAGTGTTTAACTTCTTTAAAAAATTTTGGTATTTTGGGGGTCTTCTAAGTCTTGTAGCCTTCTCACCATTCAGGAGAGTACTGGATGTCTCTTGGAATGATTTCTTCCCTCCCACTTTCCTGTAGGGATACACAAATAAGGTAGTAAAATCTGAGGCTCTTCGTGGTATGTGGATATGCTTTCTTCTCTGGATGATGATGTTGACATACATGTTGTAAAACCAGACTAAATCCAGGTACCATAAATTTCAGTGAGACTTTTTTGCTCATTAATTTCTCTGTAAAGCACAAAGCCATAAAACAGACAATGTGTATCAAGAACCTTCTGGGAAAACAGGTCTTCTTATTTACTTCAGAAAGTGTATGCCTTTAATTTAGAGGACAATAAATCTGAGGCTCCAGAATTGGAAGGGGGGATGCTGGTGTAGAATGGACATTTTCAAGATGTGAGACCAAACAGAATGACATTCAGCAAGTCATCATCCTCTGCAATTGATTAGCCACAATTTTCTCAACTCATGGCTGGTATTCAATGAACAGCAGTGCTGTGAAATTCTGGAAGCAGGTGGGGAATGAGAGCACTTACTGAAAGCTAATATATATCAATAAATTTTTATTTTTGTGGTGATTTTATGTTAACCTAAACCATGATGTATTATGTATGCAAACTGATCTCCTGTTAAGACGTGATTATAATCAAATGTTTTATTCCATTGTGAATTTAATTTATTTCATATTTTAATAATTAAGGAACAAAAATTCTGAGGGGAAAATTACAAGCATTAGCTCTTCCATCAGTAAAGGTTGTATTCTGACTCTGCTCACATAATGTTACAAAGACTATAAATTGGCAGCTGTTCAGGACAATTTCTTCAGTGAAAACCTCCCAAGTATTAACTGCCTGTTGTTTTGTTTATTTCCCTTGTGACAAGAACTCATGATCCAAAAAGAATTGAAGTGCATTAATTTGTTTTAAAGGACGCCTCTTAAAAATTGCTTTCTGCTGCCTCCATACCAGATTCTCTGTGATGTGACAGTCTCCTGAGTAGGACTGAGGACACTCTGTGGTGGCAGGACTGGCCCTGTTATAGCAGGAAATGAATCATTCAGAATGCAAATAAAGGCAGCAGGACTGAACAAGGAGCTTACCTCAACAGAGTAAAGCTGAAACTGTGGCCCTGTTATAGATTTGTTACTTGACACTTATGCAAAGCTCATAAATTATTGAGGGTGTTCCTTGATTACAACTGATGCTTGATACGTAGTTCAGGTGTTTCATACTCAACTGTACTTGCATTGCCATGACATTTCCTTTGTTGTTGTTTTTCGAATTAAATGTATTCTTTGTTTCCTTCCTCAAACTGTAGAGCTGCGAGATCAAATCGTATCTGTTCATGAGGAAAAGAAGACCTTGGCCATTGAACTGGAAAACCTGAGGTGCAAACTTGCAGAAGTAATTGAAGAAGTATGTATTGTACCATGGAAGGCGAGACCATGTTAGCGTGGAGTCGGTACTTTCTGGATCTTACTTTGCTAAAAACGCTCAGTTGTGAAGTTAATTGAATACTGTCTAATCTCGAGTCCTGCCAGTGATGGATCACTTAGGGCATGTCCCTGGAAGAGGCTTTCTGCATCACAGTCCAGTCTGCCACTTGCTGGCACATGACATCTCCATATCTGTTTGATCCCTTCTAATGCCCATATTACAACTGTCACCTCTGCTTCCTGACAGCCCCTCACCCATCACAGCCTGCAGGGCTTTTTTGGATTTCCTTAAATCTGTAGATGTGTAAGAAATACTTTTGTAGGACACATAGTTTAATCACTGGCACTATTTAATGGAGTGTATCCTTGAGTTTAGCCATTGGCAGTGCTGTGTCATGATAATTAGACCAGCAAATTGGCTTTTCAAGCCAGCAGTTTCATTCCTGCTTGAAAACTGGATAAGCCATGTACTGATGCAAATCAGGACTTAGTGGCTCTTCCTGTCTGTGCAACACTTGCATTCAGAAAGACACAGCTGACAGCTCTTGGACAATAGACAGAGCCCAGGAAAAAAAGAACCAAAACAGGAGTCTGACTATATTAAAATGCAAGCAGTCAAGTAACTTTTCAGCCAGGTGCTATGGCACCTGATCCTGAATGGTTCCAAAGAGGTTATATTTGCAGCTGTGACTGGAACGTGCCATGGGAGGATTAATTCATAACCCTTTTATGACATCTGTTATGACATCTGTAAGGTGGAGTAAAAGTGCTTTCCATCCCACTGGAAACCCCAGCATTGAGCCAAACCTAGGAAACACAGCTACCAACAGCAAAATACTGCTTGCATTATGTATGTGCTGTATGCCTTATGCCATTAACTAAAATACTCTTGTTTTTGATGTGTTCTTTATACTTTTCTAGGTAAATAAGTTGAAAGAAGAAAAGGCTGTTTTGACAACCGAAGTTAATAAGCAACAAAAACTGTTGGAGAAGTGCAACAGAGGTGTGTGGTCTCAGCAGGTTCTCTAACAGAACCTGCTTTGCAGAAGCTTCAGGGCTTTTCTGTTGCAGTACAAAGAGTAGGTTACAGAACAGTGACTGTGGTCCAGATCTGACACTCGACCTTATTGCTGCAGGCACTGCATCAGCTCATGGACTGTTCCAGACTCTGTACTCCAGGAAAATGTGACAATGCAAAAAGCAGGTGTTGATGTGAGAATAGGGAAGTCTTTTCTTGTGTGGCACAAGTGGCAGACTGGGGTAGGAGGGCAGTCCTTCACAGAGATGGAGTTTGAACTTTAATCTCCTGTTTTCTGAAATCATTACACCAGTCTTTCTTTTAGTTGGAATGCAGTTTATAATTTGGATTGTCTGAAGACTTGGGAGCAACTTGTTTTATGTTCAGAGGATTATGAGAAAAAGGCAGGAGTGCTAGAATGTAAGAAATCCGGTTTCCAAGTTACGGAAGAAAATCAGAAATTTTCCTTTCTGGAAAGAGGAGAGAGGTAAAAGCAGGGCAGGGAAAGTCTAAAATGAGATATGGCTCAGAAAAGGAAAGCTTTTGCTTAATGAAGTGCTTCTACATGAGTAATAGCTGACCCCAAAGAAGTTTAGAGGAGAGGGAAAAGTTTTTAATACCTTGGGTTACTCTGCCCTTCCCTTTTGTTGCTTACTGAGCCTTATGAAATTTTAAATGGTTTGCAAAAAAGCCTCACTGGGTGTTTCCCATTTTCTTGAAGTGGAATACAATGGATCTGGCTGAGATGAAGTGGGGCAAATGCTGTAAGCTTTCTCCAAGTGTCCATCTCTTACCTCTCCCATGTGTCTGCATTGCTTAAGCCTGTGGCAAGGCAGTACTTGAAGGCTCTTACAACATCAAACTTCAGAATAGTTGATTAAACAGCTTAGCTTGAGGCTTTTCATGGGATAGTGTGGTAGATGAAAATTTTCTGAAATATTTCTTTTTTCTAAGCATTTTCAAAAGAGCAACCCCTAGTTTCACACTGGCCTGTTTTTCAGGAAAGAAGAGTTAAAGCAAGAATTTTTTGTATGCTGGAAATGAGCTACCAAAGTATCTGTTCAGTGCCTCCTGTATCCTGTGTCTGTGTGGCACTGTGTTGAAGCTGTGCATTCAATGCATTTCAGTCAGAGTTGATGAATTTATATAAATTCTTTCTAAGTATGTGGGTTGTTTGTTGGGTATTTTGTGTGTGTGTGGTTGTTGTTTGTTTATTTGCTTTTTTGAATTAGCATAATTTTGGGAGTAGGTGGGCTGGGATGTGTATCCCACTGGATAAAGTACCACTTATTGTACCTAGCTTTAAAAACTGTTATGCTCATCTCCAAACCAGGTAAACAAATACAGATTTCTCAAGAATAACATAATCTTTGATAGGTTCAGCAAAGCTCTTTTGAGGCAAGGAGAGGCAAAATATGGTTTGTGGTACTTGATGCCTGTTACTAGAGATTTTGAGTCCAAACAGGAGGAGTATACTCAGAAAATTAGAAATTGTGCATATATGTGATGAGGTTTAGGACAAATACTGCAAAGAGGACTGTATATGGAAATGTAAAACTAGGTCATGCTGTCAGTCAGGGATTCCTGGTACTAGGGAATAGCGGCTTATGTGGGTAAATCAAACAGTGGTTCTTCTTTTGATCTGTTCCACTTTTATTTCTGATCTTGTTTTATCCTTATAAACAGTGTCTGTGCTGGCAGTAGAGGAATATGAAGAGCTTCATGTAAACTTTGAGCTGGAAAAGAACCTGCGGCAGAAAGCAGAGTCATTTGCACAAGAGGTGAGTAGTCAAGGAAAAGGGATCTCCTAAAATGAAGACATTGCAAGTGGGCAAAACCTTACCAGCTTGGATGATTTGATTTCAATTCCCAGCTCTCATCCAGACTCACATATCACTTAGCCAACATCTGTACTTCATCCATAAAAGTGAGTTTACTGTTTCAACAAGCACTTAAAAAGCACTTTGGAATTATTCATGCAGTCTTACCTGTGTCCCCTTTCAAGGCCGGGCTTTAAATTTAACATGGACTTAGTTGGCTACAGCATTCCAATGTGGAATATGTAGTGGTTGGATCTGGGAGGGATTAGCTGCCTTTCTAGTGATATAATTGGAAGATTGTTTTCCTGAAGAATATGTGGACTCATAAAAAATGTGTTGCAAAAATACATTATTAGTTATGGGGCACATACTCATTTTGAAAGATTATATTGCAAGTGCTTTTTGTAATTGAATAACAAACTGACAGACAAGAACTTAAGTACAATGCCGCAGAAATACTGATTATTTGCAAACAAGTATTTTTCGGATTTTGTCATTATTTAGTTGTTGTCTCTGAGAATATGGGCCCCTGTTGGTGCAGACTGTCAGAGTAGCTGTTCACTTGAAGGTTTTCATTCCATGAAGTTCTCTTATCCAAAATGGAATCACTGCAACAGTGAACTTCAGGCCTGCATTATTCTTTCCTTTGTGTACCTGCTTGTCTTCCTTTGGCATCGTGCTGTTCAGGAAGATTTTTAGAATTTTTTTTTTTTAAATACAGGATCATGTGACAACAAAGACATTGCTCATCTGTGTTTGGGGAACTAGTATTTCAAATTTCTTAAAAAACCTGTTATCACTGGCCTGGTTCCACACTGATGGTGTCCCTTTAGTGACCTGAGGCATTAGAGGCAGGCTCTGGCCCACAACTGCATCCACAGCAGCACAGCTTTCTGCTCCAGTGAGGCTGTGAGTGTCCTCACATGGATCGTGTCACAAGGTCACAGCTGTGTTTGGAGGGCTAAGTTTTGTAGGATGTGCTTACAGTAGCTGTGTATGGATTATGCTGAGGATGTTCAGGGATTTTCTGCCTGCTTTCATTGGCCACCTGCTTTCTCGGTCTCTATAAAATGTTTTAAAACACAAAATTTCTGCTGGATTTTCACTTGGATTTTGCAAAATCCACAGTGGTTGGTTGTGACAAGCTATGTGATGTTAAAGGGAAGGAAAAGCTTTGAGTAAAGGGCAGCACTGCCTGTTCAGTTCTTTGTTCTTGATTTGTTTGGAGCACTTGGAGAAAGGAAATACACTCCAAGTAACGTGGCTGTCATTGCAGCTGAAGAATGGCACATGTTAGTGTTTGTGATGTTTCAGACAGCCTCAGTGTGTGTTTTAACTCACTAAAATACAGAGCCTTTGGGGTGCCTGTTCATTTTAGTGGGCATGTTTGTCTTTCCAAGGGGCTGAAGTACCTTAAGTTTGTCTTCATGGGGTGTTGGCCCGTGCATTCAGATCCGCCCCTTTCTCCATAGCATGGCTTCATCTTTGATCTTTGCATCATTGCTGCCATGGGAGGGAGGCGACCAAGTGGCTGCTGGGGGCTGCTTTTTGGAGGGATGCCCTTGGCCTCCTGCCCTTCTGACAAGTGAGGAGGATTTGCCTCAGAACAGGAGCACTTGGGAATGCAGGTGTGAGAGAGAACAGGCAGGTGAGCATGTGTGCAGAAGGGAGCACAGATGGGGGAGAGGAGAGACATGGAGCAAGAGAGGGAGGGAGCAAGCACATATAGGAGTGAGGGAACACTTGAAAATCAGAGCTTTTGATTAAAATAAAAAAACCCCAATACAGCTTTAATTATAGTCATGCTGCTGGCACCACCATAATATATATTTAATTAATCAAAAATGATCCAACTTCAAACATTAGAATTCATGCTCTTTAGAGGTTCTAAAGAAACTGAGTAAATATTGTCAGCCGTGGTGTGGAGAGGGGGAAGGAAAAGGAGAGAGGGTTTGAAGTGAGTCACAATCCATTGTGAAAGGTACTGGAATCTGCATAAAAGAACTAAATAAATAGAGTGTGTAAGGGGCGGAGGCATGGAAAAATCTGTACCTACCTGAATAAAACAGGGCTGTTAACACAGGAATCTTGGCAAGCTTAACCAGAATTCTAGTGTCAGGTTTTAAGAGACACTTCAAGATCTCTCAGCTGTTTGTGGAGCAGTTTATAAGAAAACAAAGGAAGGCAGAGAGTGTCTTGAAGGCCATTGCAATAATACAGAGATACCCCTGGAAAGCACTCTCCACAAAGATGAGCAAAATACTACATGCAGCCAAAGCAAGCCAAAAGTGGGAGAACATGGTGTGAGAAGCAAATTGAAACTCTTAGCAATGCAAAAATCTCAGAAGTTTAACAAAATAAGCTTGCATAAGTGGTTTATTAAACATAACAGTTTCTGTTATCAGTGTTGGTTTCAGAACAAATCCAAAACAAAGCCCCATATACCTGCTACTATGAAGAAAATCTACTATTCCAGCCAAAACCAGCACAAATGAACAGTTTATTACTGTTGTATATGGCAGAGAGACAACCCCTGCCCCAAAAGTTCTCTGGAATCCTTGTGAAGAAGAAGCACTGCGCTTTCAGAGTTGACATTGAGCTTGGTTTTTTACTGTCCTCTGTATCTTGGACAAATAGGAATGAAGTATCAAACTGCTGAGCAGTTTGTTGGTGTTCTGTCACTTCTGAGGCTACTGCAGGCTTTTGCTCAAAATGCACAACTGGTGAAAAACAAGGAAAGGCTTCCCAAGGGTTTATGGTAACTTGTAAAACAGTTTGCAGTTGAGAAGTTGAAAGGCTGCATTGGAAGGAACTATGATCCAGATGGATTAAAACAATTCAGTGATTCTCTAATGTGTATCATTCATCTTTTCACTGACTTTCCATCCAATGCTCAATGTTCACACCATCCTACAGCTGTTTGTGCTTCTAAGTAACTTTTGCACAACCAAATGCATGCATTTAACTTGTTTTTCCTCAAAATACCTGCATTCCGTACCTGGGCCAGTGCACAGCTGGCTTTACTTACTCTGGGACTGAATCTTCCCGTATTGAAAGATAAAAGGTGGCTGTCAACTTAGGGAAGATCATGGTCACTCTTAACAGGTGTCTGCACTCCTCACGAGGCTGCACACACTGGGTTTGGTTATCTTGATGACATGAGCTCCCAAAGATCTCTTCCTCATGCATTTGTGACCTTTTGGGTTAATTTGTGAGGACTTCTGCATTAACATGCTATGTCTGTGAGTGGATACTGCAAAACCAGCTCTTGAGGAGGAACTCAGTGCTTGCAAGTGCCGCACTCAGTGCTTTACCAAGGATAGTTCAACAGCAACTGGTATCTGAAGAGAATTAATTTGCAGTCCAGCTGACTGAACTGGATTTAATAATTAAAGAGACATGATAAGTAGTTAGTACTTGAATTCTCCTGAGCTTGGATGTTACCACTTTTGAAGCATGATGTAATGCTAATATGTTTCATCAAGTTTTTTCCCAGGAAGAGGCTTAGGGAATGGTAACAGATGTATGCTCTAGGAATCCCTTTTGTCTCTCTCTCCCTCCCCTACCCCCCCCTTTCCCCTTCCCCTGCCATCTCTTTTTTGTTCAGGCAATTAATCTATGGGGGAAAAAGTGAAGATGTTTCCTCCTTTTTCATGTGGTGTATGATCTGCTTCTGAATCTATTAGATGGTGTCTGAATGCTGTAAGACTGTGAGCATCATAGAATGTATCACTGTGCTTCTACCATGACAAAAAGAAAACTGCAGGAAATGAAGAAATAAATAACAGTAGAGATTATTTTCCCCCTATATTTTGGGCAGTTATGCCTTATAAGTGAAGAATGAGTGCTGTAGTTTGAGAAACTCTTTTGTACAAAACAGGCTGGTAAAATAATGCTCTGTTTTTAAAGAAGTCACATTGTTGAGAAGAATTCAGTTTTCTTACACTCAAAAGTACATCTTCCAGGTACCTCTGTGGTGAGAAGCAAATGATGGACAAGAAATAGGCTTAACTCAATCTACTCCAGTTCTCCCATTCTGAGTGAATTAGACCTCTTCTTTGGAGCCACAAAACTTACTAATGTTACAGCTTGTAGCTCTTGAGAAACTGTCCTGCAGAAGCTGTCTGGCAATTAGCCAAGTAACTAAACCCAACTGTGTTGTATCTTTATTGGTCTGAAATATTATGAGTCATCTACATGAGTGACTCTTGGCTGCCCATATTCTGCATATGTCCTTTTGCATAGCCACATTGCTCACTTTTCTGTGGCAGGTAGAAAATCCAACTAGATTAAAGGAGTGTATATTTATTTATTTTTTCCTGATTAGCCTCTGAACTAAAAACCTTACCTGGAGTTGTATTTTAACCCTAAATTCAGAGCCGCTTAGTGCCCTGTCAAGCCATAATCAGCCATGATCACTCTGTCCTCCCCATCACATAAAATCCTTCAAACAGCCCGTTCTTTTGGAGAAATACAAGTACCTTGGTCCTACCTCTCTTGGGACTTTTTTCAGGTCTGAACACAAGACTGTAAGGCTTCAGGGTACACATAATGCAAAAGGCATCAGCTCCTGTAAGCTGTGACAAATGTAAAAGGGTTACCCCTCTGTGAGGATGTCTCACTGATCCCTCACCAGGTTGGGATGGGGATGGGGCAGTGCTGCTGAGGATTGAAATAGGGACCAGCTGCTCTGTTGAGTGATCTTCTCTTTTTTGTTTGACACCTCCAAATTTGACTCTGCCCTGCTACTTAGCTTTTGTTACTCTGTTTATAGTGGGCAGCGTGCCACTGATTTTTATTTTACTTTATGCAACTATTGATTACCTTATTAGAAAAATACCTGCTGTATTGGGATATTTTTCTCCCTTCAAGCTGTAACTAAGACAAAAAAGTTAATGGATGCAGCAAATACCCAAAGGACGTATAGATGGAAGTGTAGCCACACATGGATATGAAAAAATTTCCTTTGTCATTGTTTTGCTCCTGGGAGAAGAGTTGGTTGGAAAGCATCCAGTTTTATCCTGGAGATTATTTGTATGAGGATCAGTGTTCCCAGGGACTTGACACTAACAGAGTTGCTTTCTAAGTCTTTTAATGAGGAGGAATTCCTTTTTCAGCCCTGGTGTAAACAAAAAACAGCTGCAGTGAACGCTCTGCCGGGTAGGGGCTAGAGCAAGAGGCTGAGAATGAGGTAAGGCCTCACTGAGGTCAAGGGAAAAACTCCTATTATTTTCAACCCAGTCTTTCCACCTCCCCAGTTCTTGTGAAAACTCTGCTGATGGAAAGTGGCCAGCTCCCAGATTTCCTGGACTTTGAAGCTTCTCTTTGTAAACTCAGGGAGAGAGAGATATGTAACTGGTTTGCACAACACTGGGAGATTTTAAAAATTAGAGTGATAGGTGTAAGCAAATGGTTTTTCTTTGTGATCTGCCTTTAGCTGCAGTCGTGGTTTCCAGTAGATTCCTGCACTATTGACTTGTGTTTCCAGCATTGATTGGGATGCTCTGCAGATAATTGTCTAGCAGGTGGCAAAGTCGGAACTAATCCATCAATTGGTTAAATTCCACCTAGTCCAAATAATCTTGTTAGTAGCTGTTTTGCCCTTTCAGCAGTCACTTTAATTAATATTCAGGCTTGTGCAGACAATCGGGTTTCCACCCTGCTGAAGCAGGAATTGATTTTTTTAAATTTTAAATTAGTATTAATTTTAAGGGATTATTTTGTCAGACACAGAGCAGCCTCTCAAAAACTTTGAATCAGTATACTCCACAGCTTGGTTTCTGCTTTCTCTGACATGACTGTCCTGTCTGGTTTTGTCCCTTCCACTTAGAATATGCTGGCACTAAGAAAAATTGTGTAAGTAACTTCTGAGATGGATGGGACTCACTGTGAGAATTTGGTTCTTATGTGTCTGATTGCAGAATTACCTTATAATCAAAATATTTTTTCTGTGGTGTTGAAGATACTTTCATATTTGTGAGCAGGAACATATTTGTAATATCATGAAAGCAATTTATAAAGCTTACTGAAAATGCAGGACTTGATGTGAAAGCTTCTGAATGAAAAAGTTCTCAACCAGTTCTTCAAAAGGATTTTTTTCATTTTGTTGCAGAAGAACATGAAACAAAGTGAATATGAATTTTCTACACTTGGTGAAGTATCTGCTCAAGTTGAAGAAATCAAGTTGCCCTACTTGATTTCTTCTTGTTTTTGCAGCTTTCTGCTCCCTCAGGCTGGAACAACTCTGTTTGGTTTGGTTTGGTTTAGTGGCAGAAACTTGGTGAATAAAAATCTGGAATTGATCACCTTAAACTGTTTTTCAGATTTAAAAAAACCCCCCAGGTTTACACTTTGCTTTGAAAGTTCACAGTGGGTAAACTGTGATGTTTGCTGAAGTTGGCTTCTAGAGAAATGTAGTTTCTGTAAGGGTTAAATAACTTCTGAGAGTGACTTAACAGGGATGTCGGAGGCTTTGAGACAGTATTGAGTTGTTTAGCAATGATTTAGAGTCCTTTCTCAAGTATGATGTTCAAAGATGCTGTTTCTTTTAAGAATGAAACGTTATATGAATGAGTCGCAATACAAAGGCAAACCTTTATGGATTGTTGTTTGATTCTCAAATTCTGTAGCCTTGGAGTTGTTTTTGCCACAGCCCTGTTAGTGTAAGGTAACATAAGCATAAATTGGTTTGACTGGCAGAATTTTGGGACAGAGAGCTGATGCCCAGTGCACGTTTGACTTTGCGTTGTCAGCAATTTGTTCCTGTTTGTTTTATACCAAAGTGCAGTACCAGAGCCCACGTTCATCATTTCCTCTCCACCGGGTGCTTCCAGTCCCTTCCTGCCCCCATGGCACAGCTCTGCCCAGTGGAGTGTTCACTGCAGGTTTTATTGGTATTAGGGCCGCATCAATTGACTCCTCCTGGCACGCAGGGTCAGTTAAGCTGCGTGGGGAGTTAAAAGTTCAGCACGGTCAGTGGCTTTCTCGCTCTGTCTGCACAGCTACACACAGAGCTGCTTGCTGAGAAGGCTCACTTGAAGTGTCTGTGCAAAGAATGCTTGCCACAAACCTGCATCAGCTCATGTTCATTTAATATCCAATTGTATTAAAAGAAACAAATCACAGAGCATTGCGGTAGCACCGTATGGGATGAAACCATATGCTGTATCTGTAATTTTGGTTTGTGAATAAACAGGGTGGGAATCTGAAAAGGTGCCATGGAACTTTTGTATTTCTAATGCTTAATTCTTAAAATACCTCTTTGCTTTTGCTGAGCTCTACAACAGTGTTTTTACAGTCTGAGGGAGTACCTGCATTCTCAGGCTGTTCTCTGTTCTCCTGCCATAAGTGGCTCTGCTGACCTGTGCACACTCATGTGAAACCTCAGCATGACCCAGTCCCTGTTTCTGCTCGAAGCACAGGCACAGCTGAGTTTGTCAAGTGGAAGCCCGTGTTGCCTGGGGGCAAACCTCTACCTGAAAGAGATGTCAAGATGCAGAATAAATTCACTAGGAATGTCTTTGTGGGAAAGCAATCTTCTTTTTCCTAGTTCCTAAGCAGTCTGGAAGGAGGAGATCTCTCAGGGAAACTGCATATGCTGACAGTTCCTGCACCTCTTAAATGAAGCCTAGAGAAGCGTGTGATTTTTTTCATCAATGTCAGGTCTCTAGACCTTTTGATTTTTGCACACCCCCTGCAATGTATACATTTACCGTATCAAAAATAGAACTTGGGAAGCAGAAGGGACACAACGATCAGAACTAAAAGGCTGAAATTGCCCTGAAAAGCCTTTTCCCAGGGCAAGCGCACACACTGATTACACAGACATGGACTGAAATTCATTTCCTGAAGAAATTAATTTCCATCATTTCACATATCCAGCTAACCCTCAAATAAGTGGGTTTTATGCCAAGGCTTGCAGACCTGTTTGAGGAGAAGGCCTGTGAATTCACAGATGTTTTATCCTCCACCTAGAGTTCTTTTAATCTTTCCAGAGTTCCCAGAATGGGGATCAGATTGTTCCCATTTCCAGGAAAGAGAATTCAGAGATGTGTTTAAATTCTGAATGCTGCCAACATGTGGGTAATTGAGGTGTAGCAGTGGGTGGTTCTCGGCAAACACCTGCTTCCTTTCAGTGTGAGCTTAGCCCTTGTAAATTTTACTCTTAAACTTCCTTTCCCCTTTCTTCTCACCTTCTGCACTATTCCTGCCACATTAACACGATGCTAATATCTTCATTTTCTTTCCAGTTGCCATTTTCCCCAGAACAGCATTACACTGTGCCTGACTGTTGTTTTTGTCTGGGGTGGGTTTTGTTTTGGCAGATGTTTATTGAACAAAACAAGATGAAAAGGCAGAGTCAGTTGCTTCTGCAAAATTCTGCTCCTGATCAACAGCTTTTGAAGGCTTTGGATGACAATGCTAAGCTAACCCACACATTAGAAGAAGAGAGGCTTCAGCACCAGCAAAAGGTATAACAGAATTTCTTTTCATCTCATGGAGAAGTCTTTGAGAGCCTCCTGAATTTAAGGTGTGTCATGTCTTTATTACATTCAGAATTACTTGAGATCATATCCCCTGTAAGAGCTCAGTGTTTAAAAACTAGATTTCAGAGAAGGCTCTGATTGCCTTCTTCTGGGTCACTGTTCAGACCTGAATACAGAACTTGAAGGCTTTTGACCCTGAAGGCTCTGCTTTAGGAAAGGATTTTATTTTGGGTGCCAGTAAAGTGCAATTACAAGCAGTAAGTCAGGTTCCATTAAGTGAAGAGATGACAGGAGAATATTTTGGGCATTGAGTAATACAGAGGATGTCTTGGGGAGATAAGCAAAGAAGAACACAGGGTGAGAGGTAGGCAGTTCACATTAATAATCTGGGTCTTGCTAAATACTATTAATGGAGGGGGAAATATTTTTTTTTTTTTGCTCCAGACATACCGGAGCAGGGAAATACAAGGTGAATCTGCAAAGCGGTGTGAGAGGATCTAAACTGCTAGGATATAAACAAATATATTCTTTGAAACTGGACTAGATGAATCTCTTATCTGGGAGAAATCACCAGTGCTTCCCAGGAAAGCCTGAAAATGAGCTTTCCTTTAGCTCTGAGGCCTGTTCTTAAAACCCTGTTTTAGGAAGTCATGCTAGGGTTAGGCAAACTATTCCTGTCCTTCCATCAGTGCAGCAATACTAAGACTATGCAATCTCAGATGCTTCTGAATGACTATTTTGGAAGAATAATTGTCTGTTCATGGAAAACCTCTGCATCTTTGGCTACTTGGAAGTCTAGAGCGAAATGTATGTATTTAGGGATCTGGGAAGTCACTGCTACTCTACATCTGAATGCTGCCTCTGAATCAGATATTCCATAATTCACCCACTGGCACCTGCATGAGTTGAGACAAGGGAGTTTAAATAACCAGCCTGTCAGTGGAAGCAGTAAGAGAACAAAAATGTCAATGTTCTTGTGCTTCAAATGAGGAAATGTTCTGAAATTAAATTCTAATTATGTGATAAAAACTCTATAAAAAGAAAAGGGAACAACAAAGAACTTAAGTACTTTGGAGCTAAAGACATATTTTAAAGAAGAGATAAAGTAAGTTAGGGTCATAACAGAAAATTCTGACATCTCTCAGAAGAATCTTTCCAGCTCTCGTTCAAAAATTTTCCTTTTTCTGGGGCTTGTGCTTCACTCCTATATTATAACAGGATGTTTTGAGGCATAACTGTGCCTAGTGGGTTATTTGCCAACAGGAGAGACAGAAAATGCATTTTATTGTGATGAATGTTCTTGTTTGCCAACTGTAGATCAAAGAATTAGAAGAGCAGCTAGAGAATCAATCACTGCACAAGGAGGTTAGTCGCCTTAAACAGCAGCTAGAACTTCTGGAAGAAGACAAAAAAGAACTGGAGCTGAAGTGTCAGCACGCAGAAGAAAAAGCTAGAGACCTAAAGCATTCGGGTAAAATCGTGTAATAACTTTGATTTTAGGGGTGAAGTGTGTGTGGGGGGTGGTTGGTGAACATCTAATGGAATTACACCTGTTAGATTTGAGACCCCAGAAGCTTTTGTGTAGCTGTGATCCAGACCTGTGCTTCACTAGACAAAGTACAGCAGCTGCCTTCAACTGCAGAACAGTCATATCCAAAATATGTGAAAAAGTAACCTTGTAAAACTTTGGTAAAAGTACAAAAATCCTGCTGTTAGGTTGCCCTGAGTCTTACAGATGGATGAATATATGGGAATGGATGTCTGTGTGAAAGACAAAAGATTGTACCTGGAATTAAAGTCCCTGCATTGATTTTTAGTTTTTCTACCTTTTAAAATGCAAAAACAAGTGTAAAATACTGTAATTTTAATTTGAATCAATTGTTGCAAGAACAAAGAACCATATCTACTTTGGAAATCGTATTCTGTATTTCTGCGATAATTCCTACTGTACACAGAACAATTGCTAAAGACTTTTGTAGCTAAAAGAAATTCCAGACTTCTCTCTGTTTATGCCCTTCCCCACTTATTTACATTTGACAGCATTTCAATCGCAGAAAAGCAATTTCTGTGTTTTAGATCAGACAAGAAAACAGGAGAGAAAATATCCATTGTGCCACCACCCAGTTTTGACCATATTTATGGGAAAAGCCCACACCATCAGCAAGACAGAGATAAGTCTGGAGGCTGAAATTGTCAATTTCTTTCATTTCTCATTAGTTCATTCTCAAATGCAACCTCAAATAGACCATTGAAGGAATGGGATCAAGTTTTCCATGCTCTGTCATTTAATGTGAAGACTCCTGTATGAGAGAGAGTTTTAGTTTCAGTAGTAACTGAGGTTGGAGGCAACTGGTTTAATGGGAATCCTGCATTGTTCTCGGTAGAAAATGTCCAAAATAGGACTTCCAGCAGTTGTGTGGTTTAGTCTTGTATGTTTTTTAGTTAATCAGGGTTTTTTTCTTCAACCATCAAAGCTGGGTTTTAGAGGAGATGTGAGAGCCTGAGAACTCACTGTGGTTTGTTCCATTGCTCTTGTGCAGTTGATGAACTTCAGAAGCGAATCCAGCAGTCTGAAAATCCCGCTCCGCCTCCGCCGCCGCCGCCGCCCCCTCCTCTCCCTCCTCCTCCTCCTCCCAACCCCATCCGGTGAGTGCTCACACCCTGGGCACCGCAGTGCTGCTCTGCACAAGCACCATTCCTTACAGCAGCTGGCACCCAAGCGGGAAGAATGTCTTTAAAGGACAAAAAAAAAAAGCTTTTTCCACCTGTCTGGGGCTCCTGAGCAGCAGGACACGCTCAGTGCCCCACCTGCCCACAGACTTAACACCCTGACCAGTTTTGAACAGTGGCTGCCTTGCCAAGCCTGACACATTGTCTAGACTGTGACTTTGGAGGAGGAGGGATACCTGTCTCCACTAAATTTAGGAGATTATTTTTTTTTCTATTCACCTGATAGCTGTAATTATAGACTTGTGAAATGCTTTCTATTGCCAAGAAAACTCCTTTGAACCAAAGCATATGTTAGATTATTGTGTGTCCCTTCATGTCAGGTACTGATGATGAAAATGCAGACTCCATTGAGTTCCCACAATTACTTTCATAAGTTGAAAAGGAAAGAAAAAAAAAAGAAAATCACCACCCAGTCATCAAGCAGTTTTGGGCAAAATTAGCAAAATTTGGCCTGATGTCTGTAAAGGAGTATAAAAGAGGCTGACCAGTCTATGATGTATCAGGCATTACACCCAAACAAATTAACTAAACCCTAAAGGGTGCTTAGTTAATTTTAGAAACTCAGTTATGTTGTCTGCTTGGTTTTAAAAATAAATGATGACAGTTTGATGACAGTTTGCAACCTTCTGTAACAGAAATGACACCTAGGAGTCTTGTTAACTGTTCTGTTAAATATGTGGGTAGAGGTAGTTAGTGGGGAGAATTCATCCCTTTGTGCATCTCGCATTGTTTTTAGAAACTAAACATGTTCAGAACGATTGTATTTGGCCTTTTGCTTCTTTTATGTCCATTAAGTCATTTGGCCTGCTTGCTCCTTTCTCACTGATGGATAGCATGAATTAGCTGTGTAAGGGTGTAGTGGGATGTTTTGTTTAAATCTGTGCCCTTTGTTTGGAATGGATGAAACTATTAATTTTAAGCCCTGTAGCAGCAAAGTCAGACTATTTCCTCATGCACTGTGGATGTGCATGTGCACAGAAGTTGTAGGCACTGGGTGCTGCTTTTCTGTGGGACAGAGTTTTGACCCTTTATTCCAGGAATGTCACTGTGCTCTGTAAGGAATGATGTTCAGTAGGGAGTGATAGGCCTTACTCGCACATCAGATGTGCAAAGGAGCTTGAATCATTTACTGGTGTGGACTTTTACGTTGTGACTGTAGTGAGGGGATAATTACTTGACACCGTAAGAAGATTACAAACTTGGAGATGGTGGGGAGATACTGATCACCATATTTAAGTGTCCTCTGGAGAACAATACTTCAATATCTACAGCTCTTCTTTCTGTTTATTATGCCGGAGCAGCTTCCGTTTGTCATGTGTCACAATGAGACACTGGCTTTTAATATTCAAATCTGGAGTGTTTTGATTTGTGCCTAATGTCTGTTAAAAAGAAATAAATTTCTCTGGTGCATTTTGATGGGAGGCATTGTGGGGGGTAATTCAGTACATCTGCATTCAAGAACCATTAAATGAGTCTTTTGTGAGTGGCTGTATAATCAGGTATAAGCAAGCTGGTGGTGTGTCATGTTCAGGCTCATTCTGACAGCGTGTGACACAGGACACAATGACAATCTGCAGTTTCATTTCCCCCCAAGGTCTCTCATGTCAATGATTCGCAAGAGATCTCACTCCAACACCAACGTGAGCAAGAAGGAGAAGCCCCCTCAGCAGGAGTCAGGTACAGCTCATCCCTTCTCGAGCCATGTGGGTTATCCCCTGGCACTGCAGGAAAAGTGGTGGAAAGGGACTGTGGATAAAGATGGTGATTCCCATGCTGTTAATTGTCAACATTAACTACAGCCATCCGTGTCCCTGCAGAGTCCTCTGCCTTGCAGTCCAGAAATGGGATTGCAGCCCAGGAATATGTGCACCAAGATGGGAAGTGGTACCTTTGGATAGCTTTGAGCAGCTTTGCTGTTCCTGTGAGGGATGGCTGAAGACTCTGGGCTGTCTGCTTTGGAGAAAAGGAGGCTGAGTGACGTTATTGCTCCCTACAGCTCGTGAGGATAGGACAGGAAGGGGGAGGTTCTGAGCTCTTCTGCCCGGGATCCAGTGACAGAACACATGAGAGTGGTTTAAAACTTACTCAAGGAATGCTTAGACTGGACGTTAGGAAGAATTTATTTATGGTGAGAGTGTTCAGACACTGGAACAGGCTTCCCAGAGAGGTGGTTGATGGCCCAGGCTTTTAAGTTTTTGAGACCCTTAAGAACATGCTCTAACTTTTGGTCAGCCCTGAAGTGGTCAAGGGGTCAGACTGGATGGTCGTTGTAAGTTCCTTCCAACTGAAACATTCTGTTATATTCTGGTGTAAACTTCCTTGAGATCCCAGGTAAATTTGTGTAGCTATCATTTGTGTGGCTATCATAGCCATCTCAGCCTCCACAACTGAACTGGTCATCAGCCTCCAATTTACTTTTTCCAAAAGGATTTGAGTATGAACAGTCTTAGAGGCTGCAGGTCAAAAACCTCAGGGTAAGACCTAGCTGGCACTTGCTGTAACAGGAGAAAAGTTCTGATCTTCCTGCTTCAGCTGCAGCATATGCTGGGCTTTGTGCTTCCACAGGTTACCTGGTAGAGGCAGAAGACCAAACCTACAAGCATTAAACAGAGAGCAGGTTATATTCAGTGTAATACAGGGAAATTTCTAAACTTCCACATGGCAGTTTCTTCTGTCCAGAGCCTCTCCACAGAGCTTGTTTGTTAAATACTTCAGTTTTCATCCCTCAATTCATATCTTGTGAAATTACCACTCAGAGTGGACTGTAATTCTAATCCTTTAATAACACTGAAAACCTAAAACAAAACAGTCTTCCACTAAGGTGGCTCTGCATGCAAAGTAACAGCTGAAATTGCATTTTATTGTTGTTAATGGAAGCTGGAAACTTAGTAGGTTGAGAACAGGAGTTAAGTACAGATTTACAAATGACTCTGAGTGCCTGAAGAGTTAGAGCTAGTTAGACAGGCATTGCCAGTTAAATAACTGAGGATTTTCTTGCTGTTTCTCTCTTCCCTCTGAAACAGCAGGAGTTTGTTTGTAGTGAATTGCTTAACTCATTTACTGCCACTTAAACAAAGAAGGGAACCTGGCTGAAATTATAGGATATAACTGTTAAAAAACCCCCCTGCTGGTAGCAGACTAATGGTATGTAAGTAAGGCTGGATTGTTGCATCCAGCAGGAAGTGGGGGAAAGAAAGTATTACTCCTCCCATTTTTCAGGTGAGGAACTGAGGAATGGAGTGACTTGGGCAGGACCTTGGGGCAATTTCTGGCAACTGGTTACCAGTCTGAGAGAAAAACAGTTGTTGGTCTGGGTGAAATAGTTAAGAGAGGTGACCTTGTACAAGATCTGTGATGAAGAGTCAATCTTATCTTCCAGTAAAAGTCCAATTATGGTGCCTTGATTTGTCAGGGTTCCTTACCTTGAAGCATCGGAGATGTTTTGATTACACCTTTTTGTTGAGACTGTCACAAACAGTGATTGCAGGAAATACTATGAAATTCACTCTAAATTCTCTACTTCCCATTCTTTCATTATTTATTAGCAAACTAACGGTTCTAACCTTTCTTCAATCACATATAAACTGCATTTTCTCTTAATAGTTGAGCTGTTCTTAAAATAAAAGGGAGAAGGTTCTTTCTTAATCTAGTTATTAAATCAAATTTGAGGCTTGTTTTGACCCCTGTTAAGGACTTAGAATGAGTGGTTTCTATCCCATACCACCAATTAAGCTTTTATATTTGAAACAGCCTGTTTGTGAAATTAAAGCCTGACATTAAATCGGCTTAGAATACAGAAATCACATTTCTATGAATCATCAATAGTACCCTGACAAGTGAGAGAGCGAAAGTCTTTTTAAAATTCCTGTTATATAAGGTACAAGGTTGCAGTTCTGAATAACATCAACCCTATTTCTCCATGTATTTGCTTTAAGTGCTTTCCCCTCCTCTTTTTGGTATGTTAAGTGTCTTTTGTTTTGTTATCCAGAACACTGATAAGTTAACAGGTATTGTTTAGGTTCATCACAGAGCTTCACATGTAATCTGAATATTTTGCAGTCCTGATACCAAGTCTCTTGAAAAAGCCATTTCCTTTCACAGTATTTCAGTTTTTTCCCTTTAACTTGGTATAGTGTTTTTTAAAAGGGTGAGTTTAGTTTGGTCTGAGGTGTTGGTGTGTTGTTCCAGCCAGGTTCACACACCCGTGTGAAATAGATGTGGTTGGGAGTCACTGCCATGGAGCATTATCAGCTTGCCCAGTGTCATTGGAAATTTCTGCTGAGCCACAGGGGAAGCAGAGCCGTGTTCTGCAGTCCCTGGTGCTGCAGCCCCTAGCACTGAGCTTTTGCAATTCCCAAACAGTTCCAGGAGCTTTGCGCTTTTCAGGATGTGGGCCATGCTTCTGTCCAAAATTCTGCAGTTGGGCATTTGCAGAGTCAGGATCCTCAGTGTAGATTGGCATTTTATCCTTGAGTGGCTTGGGACAGTTGAGCTGATAGCAAAGATCGCTGTATCCGGAATGAGAACATGGTTTTTATTTTGTACCATTTCTCTGTAGTTCCTGTCTCAAATGAGATCTGCTCTTTGACTTTTCTAGCAGGTGAAGAAGTTACAGATCTGAAGAGGCAAGCTGTGGAAGAAATGATGGACAGGATTAAAAAGGGAGTTCACCTGAGACCAGTCAACCAATCAAGCAGGCCTAAAACAAAGGTTTGGAATAAATAACAGAGCAATAATATTAGCTAATACAGTAATTTACATGGAAAATAAACTTTTCTGTTAAATATTCGGAATACATTTTCCTCCCCTCATTTACTTTGCTTGATTTTGGAGAAGGTGAATTAGAGCAGCATATGTCTGAAGAGCAGGAAAAAATGAAGGCAGCAGTAAGTAATTAAACGCCAGTTTCTTTGACACAGAAAAGAAACTTGTAAACAAACAGCTGCTAAGAAACAAAAAGCACAGAGGGAATAAGTGAATTGGTTAAAGGGGTGATCAACAGCTAGACTGCATTGGCACTTTTTTTTCTTTTATGCAACACTTAAAACTAGTACCTGAATGTGGTTACTATAAAACATTGCTTACCTTCTTCACAAAAGAATAATGCTTTATGTACAGTCTGTGATTCACAGTGTTAAGAGCTGAGGTGCCTCTCTTTGTCGGAGTGAGGAAACAGGGAATGTTAGCCCTGTGCCCATGGGAGGAGGGGGCAGAGGAATGTCACACACCCCAGGCCTGTGCAGCAGCCCCTGGGTGAGGTCTGTCTGCAGGTACAGAGGCTGTCCTGCACCATTTCTCCCGTCTTTTAATGTCCACGTGTTGTGTTTGTTTACAGCCAGAAACACCAAAGCCCTCTGAAAGTGCAATGAAAGAATTAAAAGGGATTCTGGTAAGAGAACTTTCAGTTTATGTTCAGTTTTCTTCTCTTTGAGCTGGCTGGGCCTTCTGTGCAAACTTGGAAACTTCTGCATTTTGGTTTGAAGCCATAGAACAGCTTTGGAGCAAATCCTCCAATTCCACCTTTGACTTTGGTTTGCCTTAAGGATTGATTTTGGCCTTGCTAGGAGAATTTGTTTTTGAGCTCTGCTCTGGGTTTGTGTGCTCCTGCCACTAGAGGGGATTTTATGGTCTGTGTCTGCCATTGATCCTTTGGAAACTTTCCAAATACTCACAGTGGGGATGTTTAGGGATGGAGAGGCAGCTGGGTATCTGTATCTAGTCCAAAATAATGCCCCTGGACTGCAAATGAATTAGATGGAGAATTCTCCTTGTCAGCTGCTGCCCGCTTTCCTGTGACACCAAATTTCTTGTTAGCCTAGAAGATGTCTGAATAAAGCAATAGATCTGGTCCATCTGCATTTCTGTGTAGAAAAATTTGATTCTGAATAGCTGTCCACATAACCAGTTATCACAAAATACAAACATTAGACATGTTTGGTCCAGCTGAGAGCAATGTGCTAAGTTTGCTCCTGTTGCCTCCTTTACTCCTCTGTTACATTGCTTGTTTTTAACTGGTTGCTTCTTTTGCACAAGAGCTAAAATTGTATCAGTCAGAAGGAGCTGTAGTTGTTGCTCCCTGACTTCTGTAATCCTGAAGCTTTTGAAGTACCACTTTGGCACCTCAGGTGAAATTCTGCCAGCGTTGAGGCAAAATACTTCACTTCCACTCTACAGAAGGCGAAGCTAATCATTGTCACCATCCTGTGGTGATTTAAACTTGCTGTTCTCCAGTCATGTGAAAGCAGGGGAAGAAGGGGAGAAATGATCTAGAGAGTCACCAGACCTTAATGCTGAGCCCTAATTAGAGGGACACATAATTAAATGCGGCAGTAAATAGAAAAGGAATAAAATGCAACACTGAGACTGTGTTTTAAAGGGAATTCCATAATTACAGGAATAGTTGGATGTGGTGTGCTGTTTGGACCAGTGAGGGTTGGACAGAGCCATCCTGCCCAAGGTTCTTTCATTCTCTAATAGTTGTTTTATTTCTTTAGCCCTTTGCCACTGACATCAGGGGAGATTTGATTATGCACTTGAGAGGGAGCAGAGAGAAACCTGCAGGCACTGCACTTCTGTGTCATTGCTTTTCAACCTTTCTGGGTATTTGCAGTGCAAGACAAACTGTACAAAATGCAGCTCCAGTTTATTCCTGAGAGCAGTGATTATGCACAGTCAGACAACAAACACGGGGGTGGAATGTGATGGAGTAAACATTTGTTGTTACTATGCTAATTATGCATTTTGTGTAGACCTCCATGTAATTGTTACAAACAAAACACATTTATGTTGTGCAAATTCCAGAGTTTGAGTGACTCCCTTTTTTAAGTTGCTTTTGTGCATGTACATTTGTACAGATCTGGAGCATACTACTAATGAAGAATCTGCTCAGTTAAATTTCAAATAGTTTTGAAAGAAAATATTTTAACTCTAAGGCAATAGTGAAGAATTAGGAGTTACTTTGCAGGGCTTCTGAAAGTAGCACAGCTTTTGCAACTTCCAGTGGCATTTCCTTTTGTACTTGGCTAGTTCTGCTCAGAAGTTGTGTGCTTGTCAACAAAAGATGTCAAGAATATCTTATTTATAGTCTGGTAAAATGCTATATGAGTCTGACATGTTTTGGAAGGCTGAACAAACAAGATTCCTGGGAGGACTCAGAGGGAGAATGAAATAATACATGGGTACCAAATTTTCAGTTACATTGTAAACATTTTGGGGAAATTTTACAATTAAGTGGGTTCTGATCCAGTAACTGAATGTTGTGAGTGGGAAATGCGTGCAGTATGCACTGAATGCATGTTTAAATTCCTGTAGGCAACTTTGTGAGGTTTCGAGCTTTGCTTAAAGCCTCTTTTCCTCCCACCTTCAGAAGAGTGCTGCTGGACTTGCAGCTTCACTGATACTACGTGCTAGCCTTGGCATAAGGCAGTAATAGCATTTATTTCAGTTCTGTATAAATAAAAAACTGTTTCAGCTTGAGACCTAACTGTGCAAAAGAGAAACTTTGAAGTATGTAGACACAGGGTCAGGTTTATGGCAGATCAGCTGCATTATAGGATATGATATTCTGCAGTTGTAGCTGATAAATACTGACTTCTGCAGAGACATGTACACACCAGGACACGGCAACACAGGACCTTGCTAAAATATAAAACCCACTGGAGCAGTAAAATACGGCTCTTTGGCTTTTTGCTAACAGAGGTTAATTATGGGCATGATAACTGACTTTTTTTAAAGATTCTTTAAATGTTAAGATGGAGGAGATTGACAGTTCCCTGCAAACATCAGAATTTGTTCATTAGCGATCCAGAGCATTTCTCTTATGCCTGATATCAGCTGCCTAATGTGTAGTAGGTGTGGTTTATCCCTACACTGTGAAATCCAGGTGAGGGTGGGATGGTGAGCTGATCCCGGATGCTCGTGTTGTGCCAAGGGAAGAGCTTGGCTCGCTGCTCTAGAGCTGCAGTGTGACAGATTCTGAAGCTGTGTGTATGAGCTGCTTGGCAAAGCATAATCTGTCCTCAGAGGGTTTCTCATGCCTATTTTTTGCTGTAGGAAACACTGAATAAATCCACCAGTTCCCGAAGCTTGAAGTCCCTTGAAACAGACAGTGGTGAAACAGAGCTGGAACGAGTTCTGCGACGCCGGAAAGTGACCACTGACCAGGACAGTGGCAGTAAGTGCCGGGCTCCTTTGCAGTCCTCTTCCTCTCCCTGCACTAGGTGACTCCTGAAGCTTTACATTCTCTTCCAGACCACTGCCCTTGCAGCCACCATGGAGAGCTCCACCTTCTTTTACAGTGACTCTCTTCCCTGTCTCACCTGTTGCTTTTCATCCCATTTTCTCCAGGAGATGCCTCTGTCAGGATTTTCTGCACACACAGACACATACACATACACTCAGGTTCCTCTTTCCAGCCTGGAGCTCAGATGTTAGTGCTGGAGTTAATACTTAAATCTACTGTGAAAATACTCTTGAATGTAATGCTAGCCAGAGAAATGAGATTTAGGACTGATGGTTTGAATTAACCTCCTCTGCGGACCAGGGGTCTGCAGTTTTTATCCTGTGCTTTGCTCTCATGTTCTGTAAGAAACTGTTGTTCTGCTTGGTTACACACACAGTGTGCAAGTGTAAGTCCATGCCATAGCTGATGCAGATGTGACTGGCTTCAGTGTCACTGTAGCATTTTATCTTGGACTTGCAGACAGTTCACTGACTCCTCATTAGTATTGGGAAAAGGCTTTTCTGCCCTCAGGCTGGGAGAGCACCAAAGTTGTGCCCGGGTAGGGCTGTGTGGGCAGCAGGCCTTACCAGCCCAGGGGGCAGGAGGATCAACATAGCAAGTGCTGCCTGTGCTACAAGAAAGGGCAGATCTTGGTGGGGAGAGCAGAAGCTGCAAATGTGGTATTTTGATATTCTCTTACACTGGATGCTGTTCATTAAAATTCCATTTTGATTTCTGTAGTTAGCTTGAGTTCTGCTCTGCTCTTGTGTTGTTTCTAGACCAATCTAGGTAACAGAAGCATTAAAGTTTCTTTGAATTGTAGGTCCCACTGGAATCTTGGCCACATCAGAATCAAAGTCTCTGCCTGTGCTGGGTTCAGGAGCCAGTGCCCCACAGGCAGCTTTGAACAAGAAGGACATGGAGACAGAATTCACTTCCAAAGTATCCAACTCAGGTCCTGTCTCTAACCAGCCTAAGGGTGCTACAGGCTCCAAGCCTACCTTACAGTAAGTAGAATGTGGATTTCTAGATATATTTTAGTACAAGATGTGTTTAGCTTGTGCCTTTTGAAAGTGATTTAATATCAATTTTTGTTAACAAGATAAATGTACAGTCTGCAGCTGTTTACCACTGACTCCTCCAATAATTTGCAGTCTCATGGGAAAGTAGAAATGAAATTCTCCGTAATAAAGTTCTTTCCGTCTAAAACTTGTGAACATTCTTCAAAAAAATGTTCATCTTCTCTGCCAAAAAAAAAATCAAGAGATTTTGAAGAATAACAAGGTTGAGGGTTTTTTCCATATCCTGAAGAGGGATGATAGTTGTACTGTTAACTCTTGATTAAAAGTAGTTGTAGAAAATATTTTACAAAATACAATCATCTGAGTCATCTTGGTCTAGATGCTGGTATGCAGGGCAGTTTCTGTTGAACCAAAATAAGTCCTGACTATTACTCTTAAAAATTTGGTGGTACAAATTCTAAAATACTTCGAAATCTCAAGATTACAAAAAAAAAAAAGAAAAAAAGTGAAGCATTTAGACAGACCCTAGGTGCCAGTCCAGCATCAGAGTTAGACCTGCTTCAGCAATATTTATTTCAGACAGATTCCCTGGAGATTGGTTTGTTCTCCAAAAAAAAAAGACTCCTTGTGGAATTAGGCTGTGCACTTGCTTTGGTTCCTTTGCCAGGTTGTTTGTCAGTTTGTCACTTCAAGAAAAGGAAATAGATGAGACAAATCAGATTGGCAGAATATTGTAGTTACGACTAATTAAACCTCTGATTTCCTGCTCTGTCAGTTAGAAAATACCACCAGTACCAATTGTGGCAAGTCCCCATTGCTTTGTTCAGAGGAGGAAGCCATGACAAATGAGCTGAATATTTTGTTTGCCTCTATTTTTATGAACTAATACTTTGCTCTTATGCAGGTACTTTCATCATTTATTTTTGAGTGGATAAAGGGCCCAATTTCCTTTTGTGCTCTACAGTTGTATTTAATTCCCACTGAGTATTAAAAGCAGAATGCCTTTTTCAATCATATGTATTTTGCCCTTTTATTTCATTTAAGTATCCTTAGAAGAAAGATGATCTTCATTTTAATTTAATCAGAAAGATGAAGATTTGTTCAACAGTTAATTTGACATGAATAATGCCATTGCATTTTCTTGAACTCCTACCCTAACAGAAAGGTGAGGTTGTTCCTGAAAATATGTTTATAGTTTGTGGATTTCTATGATTTTGCACAAACCAGAAAATACAAGCAACTCCTGTCGCCTTTTGTCTACCTTTATTCCACCAAACTAAGTGGAAATTGCATTTACAAGAAAGGAAATTAAATAATTGCAGGCCCCAAGGTCTTGCAGAATGCGTGGTGAATTGAGAGTGAAAAGGATCTTGTGTTGACAGTCACAGTTGTTATGTGTTGTAAAAGCATATGTGAAGCTCAATTTATTTCTCAGCTTGCCTATTCAGTGACATCCCGAAAGACACATTTCACTTAAATTTATCTGTTTAAAGCATTAAAACAAATGTGGTGGGCCAGACTCCTCAGTGCTGCAGGGCTTCCTTGCGCTGAGTCACTGGTGTAAACCTGCTTAATTGGGAACGCTCATCCTTAGGGCTGGTTTAGCAGCAACAGAGAAGGTGCTGGGGCTCTCCTGCTCTTTGGCCAGGCTGGCAGGAGGAGCAGGGATAACCTGCAGGCCCCAGAGCACGTTGAAGTGCAGCTGCTTTTCTTTTCTCTCCTGGGTGCTTTTGCAGCAGAGCTTGGTAGAAGCAGCCTCCAGACTCCAAGGTGTGAAGGTGCTGTTGGAACAGGGCTCGTTGGAAGCAGGCAGCAGAGGAGAGTTCATTTAGCCAGCAGGTCTGAGAAGTTGGCTCTGGAATTAGGCACTCTTCTGGGCTTTCCTGGAAGCAGCTTAATTTGGATCAGCAGAGCACTTCTGAAGCAAATCTCGCCATTGTCTGTGTTTGCCATGCTTTGATTTGCATTCCAGAGTGTTCTTGGTGCATCCTGGATCCTGGATTCATTGCGTGAGGGAAGCTAAACCAGGAAATGTGACCCAGCCTTCCTGGGTGTCCTGGAGGGGCCAACAGGAACTGGTTCAGTGAATAAGGCTGAAACGTATGCTCTGAGGCACGGGCTGCTTCCCTCCACACCCTGCTCCTGTTGCACCCCACCATTCCCTAAAGGAGCCCCTGTTCACTGACCAAACAGCCTGGACTGGGTGCCCTAAATGAGAAATCCTCTTCTTATTCACACCTGAGATTAAAGGATGCAGCTCCCTCATTTGCAATTCCTTGAAATCTGACCAAGGTGTGACTTCTTCATTCCCAGGTGTCTCTTGCAGGGCAGGGTTTATTCTATATTCTTTACCTAGATTTTGATGTACAGCTTGCTATAGAAAACCTGAGTTTAGAGCCCCTAGGTGAGGTGATATGTCAGTGTAAGAGGTTCTTGCGTATCTGAATCTGTTAAGGAGATGGTTTGGAATGTGTGAAATCTGCTGAGGTGGTGCTTAGGGATGAGACATCAGTAATGTGTGTCCTGGAGAGAAACTGAAGCCTTCCCTCAGTGTGCAGGTAACTTCCTCTGCAAATTCTTCCCCAGTGTTTAACCCAGCATGAGTGTAATTCTGTGACAACTCCTTAGAAGAGAATAGGGGACAATTCATTTTCCTTGGGAGCAAAGAGAGTTCCTGTGACCCCCTGCAGTGTGTAGGCACAGAAGGGAAGGGTGTGTCTGGCTCTGCCCCGGGGATTTTGGTTGTTTAGTGGGTTTTTTTTCCAGCACGTTGTAAACATTGTGTTTCTGGGGTGCAGAGTTCTCTGCTGACAGAGTGCACTACAGAGAGAGGGTTAGTCTTTAATCTGATGATTTTATACAATTAAAGGATTTGTCCTCCCTCTCCCAGCTGTAATCTTAGTACCCCAAATCATCCACCAGCTCTGCAGGGAGCAGCTCAGCCTCAGCTGGACTGAACTGCAAAGGTTTTCCAGTGCAGCTTGAACATGGGCAATTTAGTTTGAACAACAGATGAAGAAAACAATGGGATGTTCTGGAAGTTGGAGGTCTCCTCAGTTTTAACTGTTTTAAAAGCTACTGATACATTGTTCTTAGCTTGTACCCTTTGTGTGCCTTCTCAGTACAGGCAGAAACTCGCTAAGTTTGTTCGTTTAAGTAAATTTTTTGAGCTTTTTGAGCATTTTCTAAAAAAGCACCTGAAAATGGGAACAATCTCTGTGCTAAAGATTGTCTGCAGTTCTGTTCTGCTGGCTGCTATGTTGGCCACCTTTGTACTCAGCTGGATTTAGTGGGGGCATTCTGAAATGGAGAAGGTTTCTTGCACTTCCTTCACAGATGTCTGGTGTGACAGGTAGTGCTGGTACTATCAGAGAAGGGAACAAAGAGCCAATTCACCAGTGTCACTGTTAATATTCCCTGTAATCTCTGAAAAATTCTGCTTGTAGTGTGATGGAATGTTTTTGTTCATCTTAAGACTTTGAAAACTTGGAACTGGTGTATTTTTTACTGTTGCTCAGTATTATCCTTTGGTCCTCTCTGGTTTATTCTCCTGCCTTGTGAAGAATTCTGGAATAATAGACACATCTACAGTTTTTGCTTTTATTCTCAATGAATACTGACATAAAATTCTGTTTTCTAATGGATACATATTACAATAATTTTACAACAATTTCATGAATAGAGTACCAAACCAGGTTAAATAATACCAAGATTCTCTATTAACAGAGGAAACAAAGAAAATCCAAGTCCTAGTCGACAATCTGATCCTTAGTTTGTCCTTTTGTACTCCTACTGTAAATTGTGTGCAAAGGTCACAGCAGGGCTAGTTCACAGACTTTAGTAACCCTTTAGTATTTACACCTTCTGTAGGTTCTGTAACTAAATACAGAATATATTGCTTTTGGTATGCTTATATAACAAAGCATGGAACATTGCATATCCCACAGAATTAATCTCAAATGCATTTACCATCTACATCTGTATTTAACAGTGCAGATTTTATGTGTTTAGTCATAAAATATATGCAGACTTGTGAACATCTGTGTGTGAATGATTGCAATAGAACTAGGGTCTCAGTTTCTGGCTTAATACATAGTTGGACAAATAACAAGAATATTGATGACAACATTAACAATCTTAATGAGGGAAGAGCTTTGCATAGAATTAAATGCAAAAACCTTGGCTGGACAAAACTGAGTTGTTCAGAACTGAGGCAAACTCTGTCTTTACTCATTGTTTTCCCAGCTTTATTTGTAAGATGCTGTTTTTTTGAAAAGGAGCACCAAAATTATGTTCATCCTTTACGCTGGAACATTCTGCTTGTGACAAACTGTTGAAAGTAAGCTGTGAATATCTGATAAAAAGGGTTAATAATTTTTAGCAATGCCTCAGCTGTAGCAGCAGCATTGTCAGGCTGGTGCTGCACCAGTGTAAAGGATTTGAAGAAGGCAATACTAGTACAACAAAGTCAGATAGTAATTCTTATTTTTATTCTGCAAACACTGATTTAATCACCGGTTTTCTCCATTAAACTACTTTATATCGACATCTTTCATTTTCCTGTCCTTTGAAAGGGGGTAAATATGATTGCCATTTTATCCATTTTTGTTACAAATGAAACAGACTTCAGAGTGTTTGGCTGTGCATCAGTTGTTGGAATGCTGCCATACACTAATGCAGACTCCCCACTGTGAGCCCAGTGAAGAATTATACTTTGATTCACCAGATTGTATTAAATAGTCCAGCTGTTGAGATTTGAAAGATAGTTACCTCCAAAGTGAAATAAAAATGAACTTGGCATTTATGGCTTTGACCATTTTTATAGTGTTGGGCAATCAGCTTTTCAGAAGTAGCACTTTTTAAAATAACCCTCTTCTGGTTACACTGCTTTAAAAAGTTTAATTTGCTGTAACATTCAAAATACCCCACCTTGTATTTTTCTGGAATGATTGGCAACTTTTGCATAAAATAAGCATTATTTTCCTTTTCAAATCACTAGCTTCTGATGATAATCAAATGAGTCTGAAACTGTATCTATTAGTGCTAATTTCTGCATTAATGAACTTATACCAAAGTTCTAATGTTAGAGACAATTCTTGTAATTAAAGCTTGAACGTGGAATTTCATTTGCCGTATCCAGCGCTGCATTAGCAAGCTGAGTAAATTCTTTCTGAAATGGAAA
>VZTX01031045.1:973352-995132 GCA_013400915.1 Pardalotus punctatus | reverse complement strand
TTTTTTTTTTTTTTGTTTTCACCTGTTCATCCACTCTCTCCCCACCAGGTGGGGACTAGTGTATTCCCCACCCCATGTTCTAATTCTTGAGTGGGGTGACCTCTTTGTCATTTTCTTTAGGACAAAGATTGTCACAATAAAGGGCAGTTCCTAGCAGATGGATCCTGTAGCTGAATTTCTTTCTCTGGCCTCCAGTTGATTCTACTTTATTCCTTTCAAGAGTGTTATTTGCCCAGTACAGAACTGTTCCTTACAAATGAGCATGAAAATTAAAAAAATAAAAAAAAAAGGAAAAGCAGGGAAAAAAGTAGCTCTGGACAGGCAGTGAGTGTAGGACCTTCCTTCCAGCACTTGGGATTTTAGCACCTGCCCAGTTTGGGCTCTGGGTGTGGACAGTACATCCATACTGGTGCCTACAGCCCTGCCTAAAGATGGGCCAGTACAATGTGGCTGCCTTCCCTGAGCCTGCCTGGCTCCGAGCCCTCAGGACCGGGCTGACAGGCTCTGGGGGGCTCGAGCTTGGGAAGGCTCAGGCTCTGGGGGGCTCAGGCTCTGGGGGGCTCGAGCTTGGGAAGGCTCAGGCTCTGGGGGACTCAGGCTTGGGAAGACTCAGGCTTGGGAAGGTTCAGGCTCAGGAAAGCTCAGGCTCTGGAAGGCTCAGGCTCTGGGGGGCTCAGGCTCTGGGGGGCTCAGGCTCTGGGGGGCTCAGGCTCTGGAATGCAGGGTGCAGGAGGCACGAGTCTGCACTCTCAGGCTGCCTGTCTGCCCACCCAGCAGGGTTCAGGTGGCATTGGGATCACCCCAGTCTGCCACTTGTTCAGGTTGAGCATTCCCAGTGTTTGTCATATTCTCTGCTCGTGCATTCCAGCCAATCTGAGGATTTGCCTGCACGCTTTCAACACCAGTACAAAGCTTTTGAATATAGACAAGGGCTTTTAGTGTTTATAGGCTGATGCCAGCTTTGACAAATAACCCAGGTGTCTCTGACCTTTCCTTCCTCTCTGCTCAGATGCTTTTTATCCACACAAATCTGTGCACTGCAAATAATGGTGGTGTTACCCATTTCTGCAGCACAGAGTGTTGGTCAAACACCCTCAGTAGTTCAGCAGACCCAGCAGGTGAATTTCCAGAAATCATTTGCACTTGCTCCCAGTGTGAGCAGCAGCAGCCAAGGGAGCACCTGGTTACTCTGTGCCTCAGAACTGTGCAGTGCAGCCCCAAGCAGGTGGCTCTGGGACAGAGGTGTGGAGAAGTTATTTTTCAGTGCCTTGTGAGTTCGTTTTTCATCCTCCATGCCTGGCTTAACAAATGATCCAGGAGTGGGAATGTGACTGTTGCATTTTGTGCACTGCTATCTGTACGTAACAGCTGTTAAATCCATAAATCTATTTACTAGCTTAGTAGTCCTGTCTTCTTCATATGTGCTACTAACAGAAATGCTTTTCTGTGTATTTATGCCCGTCTGAATAAGTGAACTGTCATCTGTATTAATACATTTATTCTTTTTTCTCTAGATCAACTAGTCACACAGAATTTACAAGAAAACCTTCCAGCAGTGAAAAAGAGACCGAATCCATGGTAGTTTTAGATCCTGTGTCCTCCAGTGGGGATCAAATGTCCGAAAACGCCCTGAATCAGAACAAAGTGAAAGAAGAAAAAAGCAAGCCACTGCATAAAGAAACTAATGTTGGGAAAATAAAGGAAACAGATAGTTCTAACTGTTAATTGTTACTCTGAAAGGCTGTAACTTTTGGGAATCATTATCTGGACGTGAATTGCTTAGGTGTGTTACTAGGGGCTATGGTCTGTACTCCAGACAGAAATAATACAGATTGAAATGGTCTTTCGTATGCAGTTTTGTTACATGCACTGAAGTGTTAAATAACTGTGTGTCACTCAAAATCCCTTTCCCATTTTAATTTTGCAGGTATGGTTATTAATTTCTTAGATAGTGTCAGTTACTTTTAAAAATGGATTTGAAAAGGCTTTTTAAACTCCTCTTTTATTGAGAAGATGCCTTGCTAAAGGTCTGTTCCAAAGCTTGCCAGAAGCCCCTTGCTTCCCTCTTGAGTTGGACAGGTTTGGGTTAGACCGTGTAAGTGATTACACCCTCATCAGCTTCAGTATGGGGAGGTGTTATTAATCATTAATAAAAATGTGTTTAGACACATTGCTCTAAAGATATTTGGATATCCACTTAAACCAAGATCTTGTTGGTCCCCTGACTGCTGTCCCCACACAGGGAGGAAACGAAAAGCACAAGCACAAACCTTCTGTCTCATTGCCAGGGGACAGAGACTGAAAAGCAGAGGCAGTGCAGCATCTCGTTGTGGTAGCAAAACTTGTGGCAGTGGTAGCCAGAGTCAGGGGTTTGTGGGCTGGGATTGGTGCTCTCACTTGGATGAAAAGCTTTGCTGTTCCACAGCAGCTTTTGGAACTGCTGCAACTGGAGTCTGTTTTTACTGCTGCACAAAAATAACTTGCCTTAGGCTCCAGTGGGTATGGGCTACGTTTGGGATTCATTCTAGGACTGCAAGTTATTGGGAATTGGCATTCTGAGAACTCCCAGCTGAAAGCTCTCAGTGCTAACAAATGAGCCCTTGCTTTGAACCTGACACACTCTGGTGGCATTAATTTCTTTACTAGGTGACACTTTAGGTGTCTGGATTTGATAACACAAATCCCAGCTTCCCTCAGCCCTTATTTCCTATGACCACAGTGAGATGGGAACATCATTGATTTGCTCCACTGCCAATTTACATTCCATTGTAGTCTCTTTTTAAATTCAACACAGTATCTCATTCTCTTATAATTAAAAAAAGGAATCAGGGATTTACCTAAAGATTGGTGTAACTGAAATTGGGTGGGCACGTACTTGAATGCACTTGGATTCTTTTTTATTTAATTATTTGAAACAGTGATAGTATTGAAGGATGAATGTTCTGAGTTTGTTGGTTTGGCTCTGCATGCAACTGTCTGGTGCTTTTCCTAAAAATAAAATGATAGTAATGAGTGTGGTGGTTTCACATCTATTTTGGTGGTTTTTGCATGTTTGCTACAAAAATCTTGGACTTGATCTAATTACTGAATTACATACAGTTCATAAACTTGGGGAAATTTGTCTCTCATTGATATTTTCATTTCTTGGGGGCAGTTGGTTCTGGTTGTTAACTTTTCACTTAGTTGTCTGTTACACTGAATTTAAAATGCAAAATTTCATATATGTATTTTTCCCTCAAATTATTGCTGCTGTATTATATGTTCAAATTTTCAAATTATACAAAACCAAGAAGTTTTTCAAGAAGCATTTCTTTTACTTAAACTGTTTTGTTACCTAGAACATAAATTATTTCTTTAACTTTTCATTGTTGCTTATTAAAAAGACTCCTGACAAGTTTCCCAGACCTTGTGGAATTGACTTGTTACTGCTTCCTACTGATGCCAGTCGCAGCTCTGTGCCCACATTTGGGGTTTGCACTGATGCACTTGTCTTGATGGCTACAACTGGAGCAAAATCTCTTTTGCAGGCTGGATCAATTTCAGCAGCATTGAGGGGGTGTGGGGGGATGGAGCAGCGTAACAGTCAAGGCCTTTGTTTTTTTAAAAATGTGGTGTTCAGGGTTGGTTTGTTGGTTTTTTTTTACTGTTTGTCAACAGCTTGCTCTTTGTACAGAGAGCGATTTTGATTTTCCCAAAACAAACATTTAGTTTTGGACTTAACACAGCAGTATCTGTTTTGTCAATTTGTAAATGCAGCACAGAATGTTGTGGTATTTTCAGGCTATAGTCACTGCTCAGTTAACTTGGTTTCAGCTGAAGGCAGTGGTCCCTGGGAAAAGAGAAGCCAATATTTGAAATATCGTAGATATATTTGGCTGAAATGCTTGAAAATAAATGGATTAGGGAAAATTTAATATACGAGTTTCATACTAGAATGAAAATATGTGGATTTAGGAATAGTTAATATATGAGTTTCTTAGTAAAATGTTTTTCTTAAAAATTTATCCCAAAGTTAATGTTGACAGCCTGGGTTAGTGTGCTGTCCTCTGGGAGCTGAGCAGGCTGGCTGTGAACCTGCAGGGCTGGTTGGGAGCTGTGGAGGGCAACTAATGGTGCTGTGGGGCAGGAAGCACATCAGGAAGTTGTTCTGGCTGTGATATTTCAGGAAGATCAAGTTTTGCTTCACCTGAAATAGAAGAGAAAAAAGCAGCTCGTGTTTGCTGTAATTGGGATGGTCATAATGTTCTCTGCTGCACACAGGTATTTTAAAATACCACATGATGCTTGAACCATAAGAGTTGTGGTTGCTTTCAACCATGAGTTGAAACACCTTGAAAGTCTGGTGTTTAGAAAGAAAGGAGCACCTTGATTACAGGATCAGGACATGGTGCACATCAGCCTGAGCTGGGGTATTTATGGCATGCCTTTCTTCACTGACCATCTCACTTTGCTCCCGTTTCTTTTCTGTCTGCCCTGGTGCTCTTGCCAAAATTCCCATCAGCTGACCTTGCCTCGTCCCTGCCCCAGCCTTGAACCAGCCTCACGAAAGCCCTGTCCCAGTGTTGATCCCATAACTAGCAGTTCACAGTGACTGTCACTACCAGTTCTCACAGCTTGTTCCCAGCTCTGTGGCTCCTCTCTCCCTCCCCTCACCACCCAGCTCCGTTTTGCCCCACACCCGATGCCAACCCCACCCTTGGGTGCCTCTCAGCCCGGTCCCTGCGAGGTGACAGCAGGTGACACACCTTGCACGCCGAGCTGGTGGTAGCACATCACGGCCACCGGGGCCAGCAGAGGGGCCAGGCAATGGGAGAGCCTGGATGCCCCTGTGCTCCTGAGCCCCTCACACACTGGGGGGACTCCTGATGGGCCAGTGTCACCTCCCAGCCATGAGCCACTTAGCGTGCCCTCGGCACGGGCTCTCCGGTGTATTCCAGCTGCAGCCCGGCCAAATGAAGAGCTTGGTATGCAGCTCAGACCTGCTCTCACTGTTTCCCTGCTGTTGATTTAGGTACTGGATCTTATTTCTGCCAAATGATTAACTGTGTCGGGGATTGTTGCTGTTTCATTTCATCAGATATAGGTCTAAATATTTGTCAGACTCGAGAGCCTTTGTTTAGACTATACCATTTGAGGAGGGAATATATTAATACTGCTGAGGTAGTTAAAATTCATAGTTGTCTAATTATCTGTCTTGTTTTTGAAAAGTGCATTCTGTGAAACTTCCTAGAGAAAGCGAGAATTTCTGTCTATTTTTTACGATTATTTATGAGCAAGGGAGTGACTTCAAAAAGCTCAAAGTATTTTCAATAAAAAAATTTTCAACTAAAAACTTTGTTCTACAGTGTGCATGTCAAGTACTGCTACCCTACATATAGAACACTGAAAATTATTAGAAACCAGAGGATAAAATGACTGAATTCTGCTGCATGGTTTTTTTCTTAGACAGTACAATTCCTACAAACCCCTTCCTTCCTTTCTTCCTCTCCTTGTTTCTATGCCTCCCCTTCAGACTGCCCGTCTTTATTCTGGCTTGATTGATACCTGAGCAAGTGAGAAGTGGCTCTAATGAACTGTTAAGCATTTAACGGTGCCTTGGTACAGTGTAAAAAGAAGATGCAGATCCTGAAACAGGCAGGCAGATACATACAAGTGGCTAAGGCTGAATGTGCATCATCAGCTTGGGGTTTTCTTGGGTTTTATTTAGGGCTTACCCATGCAATTGTAGCTTTCCAAACACATTTTGCTGGAAATGTAGCATACAAAAGAGGGTTGTGAAATGAAGTTTTGTTAGCAATATATGTTTAGGGGCTCAAGGGAGGTGGGGTATTTGGCCTAAAATTCCATTTTGGCAGCTTTTCGACACGTTATATGCATGGTTTTTGTTTTGTTCCTTTTGCACTGTGGGCTTCAAGACTCCAACCAATTAATTCTGGAAAAAAAGCTTAATGTAGGCTACTCCTCAAGAAGGGGTCTATTTTAACATTCAGTAAACAGATAATCCATTAGGACAACAATATACATTGTGGCAAGTGCTATCCTAGGTTTTTTTGTCAGCCCTTATTTATAGCCTTTTGATTTGGCTTCCCTCCTGGGGTGCAGTTTCAATCATTCTCCCTGCAATCTTTGTGCCCGTATTCATGGCAGGCTGAAAACAAAGTAAGAAAGAAGCTCGTACGCAGCGTTCCATTCGCGGCCAGTTCCTCCTCTATAGCCAGCAGCCGGTTGTATTTGGCCACCCTTTCTCCGCGGGACAGACCTCCCAACTTGAGAAACCTGGCACCCAGGCCAACAGCCTGCAATGAGACAGGGCCTGTGGTAAAACTCCTCACTTTGGGAAGTGAAGTCATTCTCAATAATTAAACACGGTATCCTACTTCTGATTTAACACCCTCGTCCCTCCGCAGAGAAAAATGGGGGAAAATAAAACCTCTCCGTGAAAGATTTGAGGGATGCAAACAGTAATTTTCACTGGCATATGAAATGAAATTTTATTTGCAAAAGACTAAATATAGTAGCATTAAGAATTTTTGCTTAAAAGATTATTGCTACGCAGGAATGTTTTAAGTAACTCACAATTTTTTATAAACTAATGCAAGCAAATGGATCATACCCACTTTTGAATATACTCCCTGCTTTGGCAAATTTCCTGTGTGTTCTATTTAAACTCAAAAGAATAACAACTCTCTGTGGGGAAAAAAAGCAACTCTAGAAAAAGCCCATTTTGTAAAATGTTGTTTCTTTCTCAAGCACAAAGGCTTTCTCCTTAAAAAATAGTACATGTTAAAAGCAGTATTTTTGCAATTCTGCTATTGAGTAGCTTTCAATACTTACCAGATCCACGAGGCTCTCATCAGAAGATTCTCCATCTGGACTTCCTAATATGGTAATACAACTTTGACCTATATGTAATGGGAGGGAAAACCTTCATTAGGGTATATTTTATATATCTGACACAGAAATTGTTCGGACTTCTCATTCTTTTTTTACCCTTGGGCTATCCAGACTTAAATACAAACAGGAGTAAAACCTATCTCATAAAACTGTGAAGTATATTAGTTGGCTACATTAACATTCTGCTTTATTTTCAGATGGATAAAGTGTATTTAACATCCTGTCCCACTCTCCGTCTGTCACTGATCTTTCTGATCAGGGTGTGCTATTTATTTTAAATGTGCTCCTCACTATAATAATGACTTTTTTGCACTCTGAAATAAATTTACCATCCTGACTGAATGAAATATTTTAGTTGCTATTTACTCACTGTGATATGGTGATTCTGGGTGTTTTTAAGGAATAAGAGAAAAACTTTTCTATATTAAATTTGTCCATCTATTCCTTGGGTATAAAAATGAATAAAGAAAATGTGATACAAAGAGAAGCCCTACATAGGAAACTGCACAGGTTCTTAGTAGTGTTACCACAAAGGCTCAATAATACATAGTCAATAACCTATATAAATGCAATTTTGAACAGTTTGGACTTGTTTGGATTTTTAATTATTAACACTAGTATTAGTCAAAATTCAGATGAGTTGACCACATCTTTTGTTTCCTTTAATTCTGATATCCAAGTGCATGATATTTAGCTGCAGTGTCAAAGGGCACTCATGTTCAAAACATTCACAGTGTATCAATGGACTATAGTTGAAGCCTTGAATGCTGTTTTAAGCCCTTGGACAGAGATTTGTGCATCAAAACTTGAATTTCAGTTTCTCCTGAGAAGTGCTTTCTAAATTAGAAGTAGCAATAATTGAGTAAAGAGACACAATCTTTACAAGTGTAGCTTGTAGGTTTTGGTTTCAGCCTTCCCCTCTTTACTCACCATCAAGAATTCCAGTAAGTTCTATGAGGTCTGATACCTTGGTTTGGTTAATGTATTTTAGGACAACACCACTGCACTTTGCTACGTTTATGTTTTGGTCAGTTTTGAGTTTGGAAATTTGTGTGGCAGCATCTTCAGCAATCAGGTAGCACTTGGAACCAAGGGTGCTACAGATAGTACTCCACTGTACTCTGTCCTGCATAAACAAATCAAGTAAACAACTGGAGGTTAAAAACTAAACTGAAGGAAAACCCTAACTGAGGAGGTAAAAATTAAATAACAGTTTGGGTTTAAATTGTATTTAAATATACCATTCATATAAACATACTCTATTTATACTGTATTTTAAATGTCTACCTAAGAAAAACATTCCACTTGGATTTTCCTTGGGTTTTAAGATTTTACTAGAAAACATAAATTTTAATCTGAAATTAATCAACACTATTTGCATAAAATACACTTTAAAATGTTTCAAATTAAATTAAGTGTAGGGATTTGCTATTTTTATTTTCTTCCTGAAATTTATTTCATTTTGATGGAATAAAAAATAATTTTTTGTTGTTTTATTCAGAGGAGTAATTTTTGTGTTAATATTTTAAGTGTCATGGTTGTTTGACTATAAAATAATGAACAAGAGACATAGACTCTATGACATGTATCAGAACAGGACCCATAGGGGACAGAAGAATACAACACTTTCTTTTTTAGCAAAGCTCCATTTTTCAGTGTCTTTGTTTCTTTATTTTAATGCAGTGTCCACATGGTACATGGTCCAGGCGAAATAAAGGACAAGGATATGTAAAGAATTTGAATAAAGAAATTAACTAATTAATTTGCTTGCTTTGTGTCCACAGAATGAAAAGTTCTCACTTTAAAAACATTTCTACTTCATAATTCTGCCAGTTGCTATTCTTGGTCTGTGGATCAGACAGACTTTTGTAGCTGTGTACCTGCAATCAACATCAGGGGCCATTCCCACACAGATTTCAAGTCTGTGCGTAAGAGAAAATGAAGTTTTTGACACCCAAACAAATGTTTAAATTTAAGCACCAAAGTGGTGTGGTGTCTGGTGATGAATTATTGAATTGGTACCAGAACTAATCCTCAAGGATCTAATAATCTGGGGCAAAGATGTGGCATGGGTGAACCTTGGGGATGTGTGAGGAAGAGGAGAGGCATTTCCCTTAACTCTGCACTCTGTTCCCTTCTGCACTTCACCATCGGCTGTAATTCTGCTGATCCTCACACTGCAAATATGTTCCTTCACAAGAATTCCCCAGGAAGTTTGCAGCCCTGGCAGGAGTGGGGAATAACCTGGTGTTTTGGAACACAGTAATTCAGAGAGCCAGGCTGAAACAACACGGGGAAGCAAGGCTAACAGAGTGAGGTAATATTAAACACAGTTATTCAAAAAATGAACTTCCGAAGTTCCCATTAGGGACAAAATCAGATGCAGTTATCAGTTTTAGAATTATTAGTTCAGGCACTGGGCAGATTCACAAAGCCAACATCACTTTGCTTCTCCCTTCAATCACAGTCTTTGTGTTTTGTTTATGAAAATTAAATCCCTATATTTATTTTTAAGAAGATAAAGTGAAATTTGACACCAAGAGCAAATTTTTATTAAGTTGTGCAACTGCAGAATCTTGGCCTACAATTGTAGGTTCTGCAGCAATTAAGTTTTTATTCCTTTTCTTGTAATATATGGAAATTCAACCTTATGTATAAATGTGAATATTTATGGTTATGCAATCTTTTTTATCCATCTATAACTTGATAACATGCTTAATAGTATTGTGCTTTATTGTTGTAGTTGATTGGCCACACTAATTAACTCCTCTAACTTTAATCACAGAGGTAAAAAATGGTGTCTTACCCTCAGTTTAAAAATTCTGCTGAGCAATGCTGCCTGTGACAGGACTTCGCTTATAAATACCCATCACAAAGAATTGAAGTAAATATTTTTTAGTGATTCTGAGGAATATACAACAATATTCAAAATTTTCCTTCTCCAGCTTAATATAGTATAATACAATATTACATTACCCATGGATTTTTGTAATACACTTGAATTCTAAAATTTAATTTTATAATTGGAATTGTGCACATAAGGAGCAAAATGTAATAAAAATAACAATGGTTCACCAAGTAGAATCAGATTGATTTTTTGTAATTCTTTATGTGTACTAACTGTATTCTGTTCATGCCAGGATTATTGTTCATCAGAATTTATGTCAAAAGTATAGAAAAATTTGGATATTGCCAATAAAATATATTCAAACAAATTGTTAGATGCATTTTCTAGTGATATTTTTGTGCTTAAAGACACGAAAAATGGAAGCTTTTTATTTTACATGTTTTGTAAAAATGAGAAAAGGTCAGTGATATGCCACTGAAAAATATTATCAATTTTTAAAGACTGCACTGTGGTATCTTACCTCTTTTCTTAAGGGATCTATTAATGCAATAATAAAAGGAAAATCATCAAGCATTTCCACGTACATGGCAACCATTTCATCAGGACTTTTGAACATTCCAGTGATTATTTCATATTTTCCTCTATCCTAGAAAGTAAAGTAAAAAGCATAGAAGATAAGGAATGTAAACCTAGAAAAACAGAGTGCACACATCTTGTGCCAGGGATGTCTCTGTTAAGGCCGCGGGCTGCGTGTGCTCAGTCAGGAGGCGTTCACTCCTCTGCTTTACTCTGCGTCTGGGCTGTCAGCACATCGTTAGAGAAAACTCTGCCTAAAATGACCCTGGGTTCCAGCGGGCTCATGCCAAAGTCTCTGAACAATGCCACTGCCAAAAGAAGAGAGATGTATTGAAGCGTTTTCTAGGCAATACTGCCGGTGTTACACAGTTACAGCATGAAGTTAGCAATAGTTGACATTTTTATTGAATCTCGCACGGAAAAGTCTCATTTTTCTTTTCCAAAAGAAAGGTGATTTTTTTTCCCCTCATTTTCATAAAGAAAACATCACTGGGGAAAGGAGTGCACCCTCAGTGCTCAAAACCAAGATACTGCCTTTCCCTGCCTCTTTTCCTGTAAAAAAACAAAACAAAACAAAAAAACTTTAAAATCAGTCTCATCATTCTGGGAAGCACAAACCACAGCCTGGGAGGAATTTTAAGGGCACACTGTGAACCTGTGCCAGGATATCCACTGCTTTTCCACTGCTTTACACATATTACCAGTTCAATGACAGAAAGTTATAGAATTACTGACAATTCAATGGTTAAGATTTTGCACATTCTGGTGTGGGATACAGATATCACAGCAACTGCTTTCACAAAAGATATTGGTAACACAAGCTCTGCAGTATAGAGCACCCAAACACACAAAATCTCATGAGCTACTAAATGGAAATGGAAGTTTCTTTTTCTGCTTAGCGTAAAATCTGATTGAGCTTGGAATAGCTGAAAGAACTGTAAGACTTCATTGAAGATAAATAGATTTTGTCAAATAAAAACATTAGAAACCTAAAAATTAAGAAAGGAATATTGATGCACAATGAAATGAGCACTAACCTGTATATAAACATACCGTAATAAAAACACATGGAAATGTTAGGATGGTTTGAAGAAAACAAGAGATGTAGCTTAATAAAATGGGGAAAAAAGTAGATTCATCCAGAATTTATAAATGCAGAGATAATTCTTTCTGTTTGCTTGATTGCTACCTTAAAAAAAAATGGAGTTAGGAGATTGTAGGTGAGTTTGCAACATAATAATAAATAATGTTAACAAATAGCTATGTTTCTTTTAAAACCCAAGAAAATAGATAGTGAAAAATAACTTACATAATCCATTAGTTCATGAGCAGCACAATTTATTGCTACATACATGTCTGTTCCTAGCACCAAACCTATATTGCTGCAAGCTGTTTGCATTAGGAGTAGCAGTTGTTCTAGATTATCATATCCTGTTGTCAGGCAGCCTAAGTGTGATATTCTTTTTAAGGGTAGTGGCTGAAAGCAAAACAAAAATAATCACTTTATTTACACACATATATATTATACATATTTTTTTAATTGTCATTTCAGTCTGTATTCAGTCATCAAATTATAAATTTGTTCTCAGAAATCTCCTTGGCTGGTTTAAGGACAATTCTCTAGGAAAGAGGGAAGATCAAATGCTAGTGAGTAGAGAGCCAATAGTCCTTGAAAATATGACTAGTCATGTAGATCTCAGTCTTGTATGATCAGTACTGGTTTAAAAAATTATTTTCAAGGCACTCTTAACAACCACTGAGTTGTCATGAATGCTCTGGTGCTGTGACCAACCCTTTGACACAAAAATATATTCTCCTTTTTTAAATAGCTTTTACTCATTTATCTCAACTTCAATTTCGATATTGACTCTATGGAGTGTTCAAGAGACCTCAAGAATCTCCCAAGAGTTCTAGAAAGAACAAATTTCATGGAGGGCAAACCCCTCCAGCCCAGCTGCATGCAGCTGTCAGCTTCAGGGACAGTATTACTGGACATGACCCACAAGCAGAGCTGTATAGAGCAAATATTTCATATCCTTCTGTTGTCAGTTTTTCTGTAGGTTTTCCAAACACTGATTTTTAACTGTAAGGTGCGTGAATTTTGGATTATAAAGATGCAGCAATAGACAGCTAAAAATGCTGTGGTTTTCCTTCACTTCAGATAGAGGTTAAATCTGCATTTTCATGTGGTTTTCAAGGCATCCATGTGTTGTACCTTGTTACATTCTATTGAAAGCATTTTTTATCTGTATAAAAACATTTTCCTCTGGCTAGTTTTTACTTCTATAACCTAAATAAGTTCTTCTTCTTCACTGTCTACTTCGTCATTTTTCCTTTTTTTTTTTCACCCCCAGAAGTTCAAATTAACATGTAGCTTTTATCAGTTTTAAATTCAGTTTCACTGCTGTCTCCTTTCATTTTCTCCTATTGAAATAAATGGAATTTTTTAAAAATGCATTGTTTCCTTGTGTATATCTTACAGAAATATCCTACCTTATGATTGCAGTACATATTGTGGTATTAATATGGAAACTACCCACCAGGAAAACATTGGCCAGCACCTGAATGATGACGACTTTTTTGTTGTTTAAGCAACAGTAAAATAGGAAAGCTTTTCTTAATCCTTTCTTTTTTACACCTCACAACAGTGACAATTCTCACCTGATGATATTTAAAGTGTCTCAGAATGAAAAGCAAAACCCGCATGGCATTTCCATCCCACTATTTGGAAAACTCACCTACAAACTACAGGTTTGGAAGGGATAAAAAAGATCATCTGAGTCATATAAAATAATGTCCTGTGCAATACTGTGAGTGCTGCCCTTTAGCTACTGGTTTGTATCTGCCATTATCTATAACCTCGGACTGGACCTGGGAACCGAATGCAGCATGAGAAAGAGAGGAGCTCTGCTCCCAGGGCTAGGAAGCAGCAAAATCTGCAAGAGGTGCAGGTAATAGTTTTATGGCCTACAAGATCAAAAGGGCATGTTCTCTGCTGGTGCTACAGGCCCGAAAAATGCTCATTTGGATCATTTACCAAGATTTCTATATGAGAAAAATTACCAGATCCTAGAAATACTCCCCTGTTTCCGCTACTGTCCCACAGGAAGGGAAGGTACAGTCAGAAGAATCTAAATTATTATGTAAAATATGAGCATTTGGAATATTTAAGTCTTGCTTTGGCCTTTCCAAAATGGTGATGTAGATGAATGCTTCCTTTCTTAAAAACATATTGGTTCCCTGCTGTTGTTAATACCTTGTTGAAGGCTTAAAGTTAAAATCTCTTTTCTTACCGGAGGTTTCTTCCCTGAATTGTGTGATTTTCCTCTCTTACTCTCTGCTTGTGGATAGGGCTGTAGGAGTGAAAGAAGCAAGAAATCAATTCCATGGAAAAATACAAAGATGTCAGAGACACCTCAGAAAAAAAAAGAAAAGAAAAAAAAAGATTGACTGAATTTTGGTCTAAGAGATCGCAAATATTTAAGTTAGGAAAGAGCTTTATTTAATAGTTTAATATTTTTATATTGTGGTGATTACCCATTTAAAATGTTTATTTTTATGTGGACATTGGTCCAACCATCATTTGTTTCTCAAAACATTCTCACCTAGCCCATCAAAAATACGAGGGATCTCAGAAATGAGAATCTAGACCTTGTATTTGGAGAAACCCAACTACTTTGCTTTCCAAAAAGCACATGCACACACCAAGATTTACTACAACAGTAATAGTAACTTGAATAAAACATATTGTGTGTGAGAGGTGTAGCAAGATTAGAATATATATTGTGTATTCCCTCTGATACCATTCACTGCCAGTATATTTCTTCATGCAAACAGAAAGCCTTATGCTTGGAACAATGTTTTGTTCTAAATTTTCTAATTTAGTATCATAAAACGGCCCATGTTTTATTCATCTGCCAGAGAAATACATCTTCTGTTCTGTGTCATGAGCCTGTAACAGGCTAAATGTTCCTTGTGCATGTTTAAAAGAATAATGATAGTAAAAAGATCAAATTAAGTACATCACATTTTTAGTACACATTTTTATTGTACCATTTTGCCTGTAGACTCCAACACTCTTGTCATTTCTTTCTGAATATCCAGAATTCTTTCTATGCCCTGAAATGAAACAACAGTGATCTTCAAAAGAAAGTTATATTAATTCTTATTAGCAGCTTAAATCAGAAGAGAGACAACACCTATTCTAAATGCAAATTTTATTATAAAGTCTTAAAAAAACCCCAAACCATTACAGACTCCTTCACACAATCTCTCCACCCACAAAATGCAGTCAAGTGTTCGATGAAAAAGGGTTAACAGCAGTGGAATGAGCAGGAATATTTGATTATGGAATGTCAAGGAAAGCAGTCTCTTTCCCAAAAGCAGCCCTTCCAAAATCTAACAAGTAAACAATACCCACGTCTGCATTAAATTCTGAGAATTGGGAAGATGATAATCCCCATTCACAATTGTGACTCTGCCTAAGACTTCCTAAACTGTGACAAGATTGAATGCTTTTACCTTCTGAACACTTCCAGGAAGCAGGGGAAATAAAGTCACTGTCTTGATTTTAAACATGGTGGAACACTCTAATTGCTCTTAACGCAAGGCTCGTTTTCCTTTTCAGCTGATCCAGTAAATGTTGAGTGCTAACTTCGTAAAGGACATTTCAGATTTTCTCAAACTGTGCCAGTAAAGGACTACTGAAGGGGGCAGAAGTCAGTCACGGCTGGCAGCAGCACAGGACGAACAGCTCCGTGTCCTGCACTGCAGCAAACACCTTCCTCCTTTCCCGTGAGCAAGGGAGGCGTTCTGGCTTTGAACGGGGCAGAATTAGTGACCTTATTAACAGCTCGGGGGGACAATCCCAAAAAGTTAAAGGAAAAGCAAAAAGAAAGAGAATCGAGCTCAGCTATTTGTTCAGGTCACCAGCACACAAAGTAGAAATCACAGCCCTAATGGAGGCATCTTGTGCAGATACATTCTTTAATGCAACACATGGCTGAACAAAAAAAGAGAGGGTTGATCCCATCTGTCTCACCCATCCTTCTTGCTCTTTGTATTCCCTTCTAGTGTCACAATTCCATTTTAAAGCAACCTATTCCCAAATATGTTATGCTTTCCTGTGAATTTGTTATGAGTTTTGTTATTTTGTATGCTATATCAACCAACTGATAATATTTATAATCTACTAATGCAAAATCTATTATTGTGTAACACAATTCCTTCACATCTTCAATGCACTGATTTTTTTCCTTTATACAAACATGCATTTTTAACCTAAGTCTTCATGGTTCTTCTTTTAAACCATCTTTTTACTTAATTTAATGTTATTAGTGTTATAATTCTGCACTAACATCTGTTAAAACTTTGGCTTTACAAGCTAAAAAAAAAGAAAAATATTGTTTGTAAGGACTGTATTGAAAAGACCTATATACTTATGCATATATGTAGATAGTATGGTGTCTATAGAATATATTTATAAAAAAAAGGAAACAGTACCTGTTTGAGTGATAACCCAACTGGTGGTATAAGCATAACTTCTTTCACTAATTTCAGTTTTGCAGGTGAATTTTTTTCACAGTTCAACAGAGTAACCATTGGGAGTGGTAGAGCCATTTCTTTAGGTGACTCCTGCAATTGGGAGTATGAGGTGAAAACAAAAACATAAAAATCAGAATAATTTCTTACATATTTTAATTATGGCACAGGGTTCAAAGACTGCTACAGGCAATGGTGTGAAGGGTGTATTCTATGTGGTGAATTTAATAACACTCACACCTGGCTTTGGAATTCCGCAATAATTATGATAACTGGGATAAAAGAAACCAAATTAGAAAAGCCCCACATACCTGACCACGTTTCAGCAGTGCAATATGTAAGTACAATGGGACATGGCTAACGGTGGCCCCAGCCTTGGCTATGACAAGTGATGTTCCCCCAATGGCCAAGCTGCCACACAGCGCTGGTTCCGCAGGTTCTGCAGGTGGGATGCGTTTCTCTTCCCCTGACATTTTCTCTCCTACAAGACAGAGTAGTTGCTAAATATTTTCTTGGATATAAACATATGCTTTTGTATCACAGCCATGTGAGTAAATACAATATTGACATTGCAGTGCATACTCAATGTATTAAAAATAATGATTCATTTCCCAAAAAATTAATATTGTCTGTTTTTTTATACGGAATGACCTTACAAGTAAGCAGAGTATCTGTCCTCACTCTGGTTTCAAATGCATTTAAAATCTTTTTGAGATCTGTCAGCCACTGAAATATGTATTTTTATTATCTTCGTTTGAGTCCAATAACATTGTTTAATTTTTCAGGTTCCTTTCAAAAGCATGCTTTCAGTCTCCCTTATTATTTTCCTTAAATTCTCAACTTTTGCATAAACAACTTGAAAGATTACATTATAGCCTCACTTGGAGTACAAATACTCAATTTTTTATAATGACTGTGAAAAAAATTTAGGCTTATTACAATTGGAATTCCCAAAGAGAAAACAGGTCTTTTAAATATTACACATCCATAGTCTTAGTAAATTTCCATAAGAATTTATGTCCTGTTCAGAAACAGTAACTTTTTCCAAAACGCTTTAAACCAAGCAGTTCTTACTATCATATTTATTGCCCACAGAGCTTACATGAACAATTACAGGGAACACCTACTGAAGCTGCAAAAATTCTGATTCCCAAGAACCACTGCATTGGGGACTGTTTTGTACTGGTGCAGTCAGGCACTGAGTCTAACACTAATATTACAGTCAATGCCACAATTAGTGAAAACACATAATGTATGTATCAGCAGAAGCTTGACTAAAGTATCATATACAACATGATAACATCTGGATAGAACTGGGAAATGCAGAAATCACATTTCAGTCAAAGGTGAATTTACTGTGCACACATCCAACGTATGAAGCGGGAGGGTTTTTGCTGACAGTATATGATAGTTGCAACTAAAATGATAAGAAATAATAATTTGCCAAAATTTTCTGCCCTTCCAATAAATGATAACCCTTTTTGGTCTGAGTTTAACGTATAGATGGAGATAACATATGGTAGTTTTTTCCTTAGGGTTTTTTGGTTTTGGCCATGTATTCTTACCTTGTTTTTCTGGCCTCACACCATTTTTCCCTTTTTCCTTTAGTAGGATTCTTTGCTTACTTCAATTCTATACTACCCATCATTCCCATCTCATACCCTTCTTTATTTCTCTTTTGTTTTTCTCTGTATTTCCTCCTTTTCTCAGTGTTAGAAGGAAATTTTCCTTCCTCCCTCTCTCAATTGTTTTCAACATCTATCTTAATTCTATTTCCATTTTCCTGCTCAGTTCTGTGATTTCCTTTTCTTTCCTTATAATTTTCATTTTTATTCTTCATTTGCATCCTCCTCCATTCTTATTCCTCACTCTGAAGAGTAATAACCTCCTGTCTAAACCAACTGTAAAACAAAGGCAGAAACTCTGTTCAACCAATGCATGTGAATGATGAGGAAACTATTTTCCCCTCCCTTATTTCCCTGCAGAAACTGCTGTGATCAAAAAGGCCAGGAGAAAGCAACCAAACCCTCTGAACATGAGACAGGGTATCTTTTAGGACCTTTATCATATCTGTCATGCAGAAAATACTAAAATTAAATTAAGTAAAACCTGGTTTTCCTCTTTTTTGCTTAGATGTTGGGGCTGGAGGGCATGAAGGAAGGGTAAGAGTGACTGTTGCTTCCTCTTCTTTTCCTTCTTGCTCTTGCTTTTCTCTTTCCTTTTTTTCTTCTACCTTGTTTGCAAAGTATTCACTGAGGGAAGAGGCATAAAAATTACAGGGTCAAAATATTGTTAGATGTGACAAGGAGACATGTGACAAGGAGACATGTGACACAGGTTAAGAACATGCTAGGAGGTAGATTAAGTACATGTATTTGAGCTTCTGCCATAGATTTGCTGTGTGAAGCTGGAGAAGTCCATAAATTTATTATATAATTCCTTTTTGGTAATCATCTGCAGCATTGATTAAACAAAAAGAACCACAAGCGAGTATCACAAACCTTAGCACAAGCTTTGCAAATTATGCTGGTTTGAAAGTCACCTCTGAGCAGGCAATCTGAGCATGAAGGATTTATTTCCTTTGCATGGGTAGTAACAATTCCTGTCATAACTCCGTGCCATCCACCAGCCCAGCCTAGGCTGGCAAGCCAGTAGATCAGCTGTACACCAGTTATTGTGTGGCTGCAAACTCAGAGGTGGCTGAATTTCAATGACATGCATGAAGTGGAAACTTCACCCATGGGTCACTGACAGCCAATTCAGGCAAACCAAGTATGTAAGATGTATAAAGTAATGTAAGAAATGCATTAAATCTTATTTACACTCCCTTTCCAACTGAGTCCTTATTCCCTTTATCAAGATTTTCCCAAATCTAGTCCAATGTGGATGGCAATTAGTTCTGTTTTTTATAGTCTCTGTTCAGTGTGGCAGCCCAAATCAGCATGACTTTCACATCATATTTATGAAAAGCAGGGAGTAATGTAGTGCAATGGATCTGAGACAGTCATTACATCCTAAAAATATTAAAATAGTAGAAAACATTGAACATTTGATGTTTTTTGTTAACAATATGAATTAATGGTGTATATTCCAAACGCAATAATTTTCGCAATATGCAGGACTTACCCAAGCATCCTATCAGCCTGACACTGGTCAGTGGGCTCCAAGTCTCTTAACATTGTGTTCAGTGACTCATTGACCCATTCCACAGCAGTGCAAACAGAGTCATTTCTTTCTTTCTCATCAGCTTCAATTGTTTCAGGAAAAGCATTTTCAGGTATTTGAGAATGAGAAGCAATTACAATGGAACAAATCCTCTGCAAAAAAACCCCGAACAACAAAACAATGCAAAAAGGTTTAAAACACTATTTAATTTCTAACTTGGAAATGTCATTTGAAAGACTGTGAAGCATATGTCCTTAGCAACTCTACAAGTATATATTTCCAAATCTATTTGCTCCACTTGTCTTTTCTCATCCAGCACCTTTTTTGTAGCCTCCTATACATTGATAATTGTAGACATTATTCAAGTTTTTTGACCTAAATTATAACTACACAGACAAAACCCCTCTGACAGGTCTGCTTTACACATATATTATGCTATCACAATAGAATGGAGTTATTTTAAGGACCATACAGTCATTAGGACACCTTTTATTGCAACTGTTGGTAGCCTGTTGTACCATGATTCATCAGCAGTCATACTTAATGCCATCCCTCATGATCAGTTACTTTTGTCTTACTTAGATAATTTAAACCTATCTCTCTGTCCTGATGAAGAATACATTATATTAAGAAAATTCACTTAAGGAAGACATAATTTACAATTTTCCCATTGTTGCCTGCATTAACAGTATTAATTTTACATCCTGTGGATATCTATGAGGTTACAGTAATTCAAGAACTAAGTGAACCAGAGTTTAACTAAGAGAAAGTAGAAATAATTACTCCACAATAGCTAGAGCTGCAAAGACCTAATTTGAATATTTCAGGCTAGGGAAGAGACAAGCCATCAGTTTTGTATTGCAGGTGCTGAAGGGTTATGTTTGACTTTACTATCACCTACATCATCCTACTAGCTCAGTGTAAAAGAAGTGCCTTAATCTGTACTGTTTTTCACCTATAATGTGTTTTTCAGAAAGTGTTACACAAAGAGAAATATAAGGATCTGAAAATTATAGAAAAAGGTGAAATGAAAGTGAGCTTACAAAGTTAGCATGGAATGTAAGGAAAGCCTACATGATCATTAAGATAAAAAAATTTAACATACAATGGTACATTATCAGATCCCACTTACAAAATATTGTCTAGTTCATGGAAAATAAAGTTTTCATCGCTGCCACTAACTTTTCACAACACCTTTTTTTCCCAACACTCAGCTGTTGAGTCACAGGGATTTATGTCTTGTCATAAAGATGGAAAATACAGGATTTCCTAGGATGTGAGAAGACCAGTACCTCTCCCTGTTATTGTCCTAGTAAAATAAATAAAACAGGGAGAAACAGCTCATACCTTCTCACAGTTTTTAACTGTACAGTATAATTCCACTTCTAATGTTGGCTGACCAACTCCATCAAGAACTTTTCTTCCAACTAATTTGCATATTACTGGAGCTTTTGAAAATTTAGACAAGTAGTTAGCCTTAAATGAAAGAGAAAGAACTCAATTAAAAGTCAATTTCCAGGCAGAGGGTTTTATTCCATGAAATATGCTTCAATCCAATCCACCACTGAACAAATCCATCATGGGTCTTTTCCAACTCACTATATTCTATGATTCTATGATTTATATGTTCCAGCAAGCTTTGAGCTCTGGAAGAAAGGTGGAAACCAAGAGTTTTGGTAGGCAGAGTTTTTTTTCTTTCTTCTTCCAACATGGTCTTTAGTGGGCCTGATGAACTATCATACTCCAATATATTTGGCTCTCTGGTCATAGTTAATAAACACCAGTGTTGGTTTAGAAAAAGGATTACGTTTTTACCTGAGGTTTCTACATACTTTCTTACTAGTTTCATTATTTAATCTGGTATTGGAGAGACACCAAACCACATCTTACCAAATGGGAAAACTATGAAACACTTAGAGCTACAAAGAGGAACATGCCAACTACCACACAAAGCAAGGAAAGGTTTTATCAGTTGTAGTCCCTTCCACTGATGATAGCAAAGCACTTGGAGATGGGAAATGGTATAAGATGGAATGAAATGTTCCAATTCCACGGCCACTTTCTCATCAAAGACCAAACTAGAAATATTTTTTTTTCAAGAGTTGCTCACTATTGTAGTGCTGGCAGTTCCAATATTGCCGCTAATTGAGGTTTCATTAGGACTACAGTCAAAAATATTTTGCCAAGTGGCAACAGATAAAATCGGTCTGATTCTCGACCCTTCCAGTGGAGCACATTTGCCTTTCATGAGCAGCTGCAGTGTGAACAGCACCCAGTCAGTCTCTTGTCACCACTGGCCCCAGAGTCACCACTGCTCAGCAGCAGTTTTATTAGGGACAAACAGTAGTCCGTCTGTGAACTACTTTGGTTTTGTGTCGAGACAAGCAAAGAGCAGAGGACAAGAAGCCCGGCTGCTGCAGACGTGGACTTGGCCGCAAACACAGAACCATCGCAGTCCTTGCCCGGGCCAGCGGGGAAGCGCTGCATTGTCAGCACAGAGAGGCCGAGCTCCTCTCATCACCCCAATTTTCAGCACAGACAGGCCGAGCTCCTCTCGGCACCCCAATTTTCAGCACAGAGAGGCCGAGCTCCTCTCATCACCCCAATTTTCAGCACAGAGAGGCCGAGCTCCTTGCTGCACCCCAATTGTCAGCACAGAGTGGCCGAGCTCCTCTCGGCACCCCAATTTTCAGCACAGAGAGGCCGAGCTCCTCTCGGCACCCCAATTTTCAGCACAGAGAGGCCGAGCTCCTCTC
>VZTX01031045.1:931747-972969 GCA_013400915.1 Pardalotus punctatus | reverse complement strand
CGCCGCTCGCCCGCCTCCATCGCGGGGCCGTGGCCGCTGCCGGGCAACGGAGCCAGGGAGCGCCCGGCCCTTCTCCCGGCCCCCGCCACGCCGGGCGGGCCAGCGGCGCCTCAGGGCGCTCTGCCTGGGCCCACGTTCCCGGGGCTCTGCTCCCTTGGGCCCGCCCGGGCTGGGCGCTGGGGATGGTTCGGTTCGGCCCGGTTCGGTCCCTCAATGCCGCGCGGTGCTGCCGCTTCCCTCAGAGGCTGTCATGGCCTTCCGAGTCAGGACGCCCCGAGCAAACGCTCCTATGTTTTAAAAGTCTCCGAGCAACAGAACTCTGTAAGATCATGGTCCTGGAACAGGGACAGGCTGGGGTTTGGGAAATACCGTGTGAGGACGGCGCTGCCAAACGCCCACAGTAACTCCTGCGTTTGAAAGACTTCTACTTTCAATGAAAAGAAACATTTCACCACCCAAATGATCATTTTTAGTCTGCAATTTCCTACAAAAACTTTTACTTTGTTAGACTGTCCGCTGGTAATTTAGTTGAAGTAACTGAAAATGGAGATACTTAAAAAGCTGTTAGCTGCACACTTCCCCAGCTCTAAAATCAATATGTGTGGACCTTTGTTCATTGTGTGCTCACTTCTCCAGGTGGGGTGATAATGAAGAAAAATCCCCACAGAATAATTTTCTTTTCCTTTCACATCCTTTAGAAATACTATGATACCTCTCCAGACAGTTAAACATTTTTTTTTTGAAAGCTGTTTCCTCTGAAAAAGTTTCTAAACTGACACTACCTGTTCCTTGAGGAGAGTGGGTAGTGAGTGCCTCATTAGATTTTCTTACTTGAGGAGTTGATGTGGTGGGTGGCTGCTCCTTTGGGCAGCTTTGGGGCTGGGGCGGCTGCGTAGGGCAGGCACCGGGCTCCGTGTCCTTGCTGCTGGCCCCAGCTCCTCGAAGGTGGGAGAAGCTGCGTGTCCTCTGGGGTCCTGGCCTTCCAGATGGGGAGGTGAGGCACAGAGTGGCCCTCGGGGGCATGGCTCAGGTGACTGGGGCTCAAACCAAGCCTCGTGAGGGACAGGCACGGAGAGCCCATCTCTTGCAAAAGCTGCCAGTCTTTCCTCTAGACATGCATTTTCAGCGAGCTCAGGGATGCTCACTTCATCCCACTCATCCTCCTCCTGCAGCAAGGGCTTGGCCCCAGTGCTCTGTTCCCGGCTGTCCCACATGAGGTCTTGGCCACTGTCATTTTCCCAGTTTGGCTGCACGGAGGGTCTCGTACCATTCCCTTTGGATACCTCCTGGCCAAAGTAGTCTTCCTCTTCAGAAAGCTCTCGGCCAATGGACTCTTCCCAGTCGGACACTTCCTGGTAGCTACCGACATCTCTGTGGAACAGCTCATGCTCGCTGTATTCTTCCCAGTCAGAGAGATTTTTGGCACTGCTGACTTGTTCTTGGGAAAGGCCTTGCTCCAGGCCTTCGTCCCAGTCCCACTTTTGTAGGGAGCTCAGAATTTCTCCTAGGGACAACTCTTTTGTGATGCATTCGTCCCAAGCGGAGAGCTCATGGTAGCTACTGGCGTCTTCTAGAGAGGGCTCCTCCTCTGTGTGGGCTTCCCCTTGGGTTACCTCCTGGTAGGTCCTGGATTCTACCTCGGGCAGCTCCTGCTCATTGCTGGCTTTCCCTTTGGGCCCTTCCTGGTAGCTACCAGATTCTGCTCGTGACAAGCCCTCAGTACAGGCTTCCCCTTGGAACACTTTCTGGTATTTGTTGATGTCTCCTTGGGATAGCACTGTATGTTCCTCATCTTGGCACTGAGAAAGCTCAAGCTCCTCATCCAAGGCCCCCTCCTCCGACTCTTCCTCTACCAGGACTGACGCCGCATGTGCTTCCTCCTGCTGCTCACTGAGGGCCTGGGCTCCCAATGGGCCGGCTGAGGGGCTGGGGGCACAGCAAGGGCTGTGCGGGGCAGAGATCGGGCTCTCTTCCCTTCCTGCTGGAGCTGCTGCTTCCAGCTCTGCAGCCGTGCCTTGCTTCAGGTCCCTCTTCACCTGTTGCACAATCTCACAGCTGATGCGCCAGGCGAAGTCTTGGAGAGCCTGGCTGCAGCCGGGGAGGTTGCGTGGAGCAGGGCCTGGGCTGTCTGTCCCTGCCGATGGCACCTCCTCCCTGAGGGCGGGAGAACCAGGCACCTTTTCCACCTGGGGAGGCAGATGCTTGGGGGCCTTCTCCTTCTCAGCAGCTCCTGCTGGAGCAGTAGCAGCTGCCAGCTCATCCTCCGTGGGACTCGTAGGGGCCGGAGAGGCACCAGGCAGCTCAGGGGCTGTCTCTCCTGCCACCTGAGAGCCCACACTGCTGGGAGAGCCGGGCCCCTCCTGGGCACAATCTGGGCATTGGGCAGATGGACGCAGCCAGGGCATTGTGGTCAGTGACTCCAGGTCCAGGTGGAAGCCAGGGACGAGAGGTGTCCCTCAGGGAGGGCTCTGCCTTGGCCCCAGGGCTCTTGAATGGCCTAGCCAGTGACACAGAGAGTGGATGGAGCTCCCCCTCAGCACGGGCTTTGCAGGGGACAGGAAGCCAAGCGGGCAGGGGCTGAGGAGAAGGACTTGGGGTGCTGATGGGTGAGAAGCTCAGTGTGAGCTGCCAGCCCAGAAAGGCACCCACTTGCTGGGCTGCACAGAAAGGAGCAAAGAGCAGCAGGTCAAAAGAAGTGATTGTGGCCCTCTACTCTGTTTTTTGAGACCCCACCAGGACCACTGCATCTGTGTCTTAGGGGCCCCAGCATGAGAAGGATGTGGAGCTGTTAGAACGAGTTCAGAGGAGAGTGATGGAGATCCTCAGACAGCTGGAGCACCTCTGCTATGAAGACAGGCTGAGAGAGTTTGTGTTCTTCAGCCTAGAGAAGAGAGGACTCCAGGGAAACCTTAGAGACCTTTCCAGTACCTAAAAGGACCCCCTACAAGAATGATGGATAGAGACTTTTTACAAGGTTATGTAGTGATAGAAGAAAGGGCAATGGCCTTAAACCAAAACAGATACAGATTAAATATTAGGAAGAAATTCCTCACTGTGAGGCTGGTGAGGCATTGGTGGAGGTTTCCCAGAGAAGCTGTGGACTCCCTGTCCCTTGAAGAAGAGAAATTTGTCAGGTTTGCTTTAAGTGAAGCAATGAGCTGAAGCAGTGTTACTAATTTTATTTGATAACCCTGTACTCCTGTTTTTAATAAACTGTTTGAAATACTATTAGGGATTCCCCTCAAGTATTTATCATTTGTGGTTCACGATCAAGTGAATGTTACATGAATTATCTGTATGGCCATGTAATTTCCATTAACAGTAATAGTAATTGTAAGCATGTAGAAAGAGGGTGGCTTATCCTGTGATCCTCCCTATTACGAAGTAGTTAACTGATTAAGGTTAGGATACCACAAGCCACTTCATACCATCCGTGAACTCTCTGCAACCCCATTATCTTCATTAGGCTTGTGTGGGTGTAATTAATTGGTGTTTAGTTACCAGTTGTGTTGAATGAAAAGAATTTAGTTCTATTTCTCTTAGTTTTATTGGCCCCATGGTGCTAACAGGCTAAAGTGTAATTAAAAACTCTCTAATCAAAGTATATGTAGCAAGAGCCAAGGAACAAACCCAGTGAGGAAAAGCCTGTGATTGGTGTAACTCTGGCCTTTGAAAAATGACTGGGTAAAAATGACACACTGTAGCAGTTTGTTTTTTGGGGTTTTTAAACAGTGAGGATGCTTCACTTATATCAACATGTACATTAAAACTCCATCTCTATAACAGCAATCATAACATTCCTAAGGGTGACATCATATTTTGATTTCTTCTCAACAGATTTTGACCCAAATCTTTTAGACTGCCTCTTATTTTGGGTGCATAGAGAAATGAGTTGTGTTTCTTTTGAGCTCGACTGTACGTAACTTTTTCAAACCTCTTGCCTTTATTATAACTCTTGTGCCAGGAAATAAATTATGATCAGCTTTTCCTCATTTATGGTACTGTGTTGTGTGTGTTCTCTTTTTCATGTGCATTTCCTTTGAGTATACAAATATGTGGTGCTAATCAGGCATGCTCTAAACCCAAGTATAACACTGAATGCTTAAGTGTTGCATGAAGGATTTGCTTTTTGCTGTTCTAAAATGCTGCTTTAAAGATATAAACTTGACCCTTAAATCAATTAAGATCATGGTCTCACTGCCATCTGTGTTCTTGTAGGATTTCACAGAAGAGTAATGTGCGCTCATTCCACTGACAAGGGCTTCTTTGAAGTCAACTCTTAGTACATAAAAATTACATGACATTTCCAATAAAATCAGGATTGTTTTTTTAGCTTTGTGATACAAACATCTTGTACAGGTACATTACTGCTTCTGAGGAATTTTAATTTTTTTAAGTAAAAAGGCTCTTTAATGATTCTTCTTTTTATACCTAAAATGTTTCTGTAATGTTTCTTTTTATTCATACTATTCTGTATTCTGTAAAGAATAAACTCTAGTAACAAAGCTAAATATAACTTTATCCATAGGAGGAAAGAAGAGATTCTTGTCCTTGAACATGGTTGAACACAACATTTAGATTGGAGTTTTAGTCTAGATAAAAAACTTACAAGAACTTAAGCGATATATATACTGCATATTTGGAAATTTCTAATAAGTATTTAAGTCTTCCCCCACCCCCCACCCGGCACTATTATTTTAATTTCCCGAGTACTCATATGAGAGTTCATTTGCCTTGAGTAATCATTCTCCGCTCCAATGGCTCCTTCAAGCTGAGTGGGCTTCAGTACTAATTTCTTTCTAAAGTTTGAGGATCCTTCCTGTGGGTCTGTTCAGCTCCTGCTGTGCGAGGGTGAGCCTGGCCTTGCCCAAAGGAGCCTGCAGAACTGCAGGGTGAGAGCTCAGAGGCTTTGATTTATCGTTCTAACTCCAAAGGTGATTTGGAACACGCAGGATTTAAAGACAAGTTTTTGGGCAGAGTTTGGATTTTACAGAATGTCCTCAAATTTGTATGATATAGATGGGTTTTGTAGTGTGTAGATTTTTTTAATGTAATGCACAGGTTATTGATGAATGCTAGATTTAGTCTTGGCTATCAGGAGTTTGCTACATGATTTCTTTGTGCGTGCATTTTGAAGTAACTGTTGTGAGCTTTGAGACATTATTAAATCCATGTAGTTCAAGGATCCTGATGTGATGGATTACAGGGAATTTTGTCTGCGTGTTGTCAGTATCCTACTCTGAAATGTTAACACACTTAAAAATGTATACAGAGTCTGAATGTTATCAGGCTTTGTGAAATTCATATTCAATATTTTCCATTACATGAAAATGTGTGCTCATACCTGTTACTGCATGTGAAATATTGACTTAATTTCAAAGAGTATGTGGCAACCTGGCCATAATACACTTACAGTACATAATACATAGTACAATGTATACAAACCAGCAATCAAACTTAGAGATAAACAGAGAGTTGGAAAACAGCAAACAGAAAATATATTACAATGGAATTACTCTTTTTTACCTGTTTGTTGAAAGAAGAGACCTTTCTGAAAAGAATTACTTCATACCTTTTTAAAGGTTCTGAGCACTAAAGCACATTTTTTTTTTGGTAATACTTTCCATTCATTACTCTCACTATAAAGAATTTTGCAGAATATATATTTTTTAATTCATTATTTTTAACTTCACTTTTCAGGTTTTTCATCTTCTTTTTATATCGAATTAGAAATCTAAATTTGCTCAACTACTGGAGAAGCAGCACTTGTAGCTCCAAAGGCAGAATTTTTTGGGGTGGTTGGAAGCAATTTGTAGATTATGTTACTGGCTAGCAGAGCAAAGGTTTACATGACTGAGAAGTGAAGCCTGACCAGTGCAGATGAACTGGTGATCTGTGGGGTACATGAAAATAAAGTTTGAAATCGGAATTAGCTACACGTATGTAATAGTTGAAGTGAATATCAGAACAAGTGAGAAGTAGGGTTAACTGAGTTCTCAAGTCCTGTAACTTGTGGACAGATTTTAAGAGACGCTTTATATTTCTTCCTAGGAAAAGTGAAGCTGGTAGCAGAGTTTAAGGAGCTTAAATAAAAAGATATTTTTTACATTACGATAGGGAATTGGGCCATTCCTACATCCTGGTTTTTTTTATTGTTTTGGTTTGGGTTTCTGGTGTTTTGTTTGGTTTGCTGGTTTTTTTTGGTGTTTTTTTTTTTTTTTTGCTTAAACACATTTTTTTTTGGGAACAAACTGAGTACGGAAGAAAAGAAAGAGTGGCATTTTTTTCCCCATGGTATATCTCCTGATTTTTACAACCTTAATCACTTGGGGCATGTCTTGAACTTTTAACCTTCTTTCCCCAGCACTGATGCAGTGAATAATGGACTCTCCTGCTTGACACATAACTAGATTGCAGTTCAAAGTGGATGTCACAAGCACTATTGCACCATCTGGAGCAAAAGCTTGACTATCATCTCGTGATAAGCCCATAAGATCATATGAATTTATAACGGGCTTCATTTCTTCAATTTCACTAATTTAGGTTTTGTTACTACAAAAATACGTTTGCTTGCTTTTTTTCCCAAAAGCTTGTCTCCTGTTGTGGTATTTTTTGCAAAACTCTATAGAATTTTCAGATCTTGTATGAAATTTGACATATTTGAATCATATGACATTTATAACCATTTTTATCCTTTTTTGCTATAAACAAGATTTAAATAGTTGCCCTGGGACTAGGGAAATCCTATGTGAGCTGTGGAGATAATATTCTCTATATTCCCCTATTTCTGTTGTTATCATTAATTGTTTTCTTCAGTTCAAGACTCAGTTAATAAAGAAAAAAAAGGAAAAGAAAATATTTCATACATACTCTAAAAATGTGCACAATTTTGAAAATAGATCTAATTGCAAAATGAAAAGCTTTTCAAAGTCTGACTTCTGAAGAATACATAATGTTAACTCTTCCATATAAGACACTCAGACATATGTTTGAATGACATCCAGCTGATGCAATGAAATATACCTTATTTTGTAGGAAAAGAATCTATTGACTGGCATTAGAGCTTGGGGGTGTAGTCATCCATGAAATACTGTTCTTATAAATTTTTTGTACTGAGAGAATCCTATTAGAATCTCGTTGTGTGGCTTGTCTCAAAGCAGAAGACTTTGAGTGAGCTTGTGCACCTTTGACTTCCATTAAAAATCGATGACACTTGTAAATCCATAGCATTTCTGACAGAAAGGCTGGAAATTAAAGAGTTCTATGACCATTAGGTCAATCTGGTGGGTTTGTAGTGTTTTGGAAAAGATGTGCATGTTGGAGCAATAACCAGGCATGCTGTGTTTGCACAGAAAGGATTAGTTCAGATTTCAAATATCCCTTTTTTCTAAAATTAACAGTAGCTGATACAAATGTAGAGATAGTGAATGTTTCTAATACAAAACCTCCATTCATTATCTTCATTGATAAGCATTATTTAGGATTCAAATATAGGTGGGTGAATGTAGAAATATTTTACTTCTGAATGTGACTTGATTTTGGAAAATACTTCTGGTTCAAGAGAACAGTTGAAAACTCTACAAAATAAATAGGGTAATTAACATGATGACTTTTAGAAGAAAATGCTGTTTAATATTAACACAGTATTCCTAGAGCACAAGGGTACAATTTTCAAATGAATTTTCACAAAATTTGATCTTTCTTTCCTGAAGCTAACCTATGACGTAAATTACAGAATCACAGTCATTTAGGTTGGAAAAGTCCCTCTGAGATCATCTGTTCAATCTCGCCTGCTCAGGCAGGGTCCACTCAAGCAGGTTGCCCAGGACCATAGGCAGTCAGGTTTGGAATATGCCCCCAGAGGGAGACTCTGCATCTTTCTGGGCCACCCGCTTCTGTCTTTGACCACAGTGACAGCAAAAATTATATTCTTGTCTTACACTTAATGTGCTATTTTTTAATTTGTTTCCATTGCTTCTTGTTTTGCCAGGATCTACTGAGAGGAGTCTGGCTTTTTCCTCCTCATTCCCTTCCATCAAGTATTTACACACATTGATGAGAGCCCCCTGAGCCTTCTCTTTCCTGGACTGAAGAGTTCCAGCTGTCTCAGCTACTCCCATTATGATAGACACTTCAGCCTTTTAATCATCTTTTTGCCCTGCACAGGACTCACTCCAGTAAGTCCTTCTCTTTCTTGCATTAATTGCACTGATGGAACTGCAGAGCCCTGTTTGGTTGTGGTGTATTGATATGGTGTATTTCATTATATTAGTGGAAGAAAAGTTATGGTTCAATGAAGCGTAACTGGAATTGTGCTGAAGAATAGAATTCAGTGTCAGATTTCTGTCAGGATTTATTATTTATTAGACAGTATGCATGCTATCCACTGAAAATATTGCCTATTCACTCTCTGCTGCACTGATAGGAATGCACCTTTAATTTAATACAGATCTGCTGCTTTCTAATGTCCATTTCTTACAAATAGCTAATGAAACAACATGATGGGAGGAGTGATAGAAACAGTTTTTTGACAGAATAGCCTGTAGAACAGGAAGAAGATAGTACATTTGCATTTGTATGTTTTGTGAAATGTATCTAAAGCAATGAGAAGGACAGTGTGTAAAACTCATCAGGCTTCAACCAGAAAGAAATCACAGCACCTAATGTGCCCATATATCCATCATAGAAATCATCTTGTTCCTCAGCAAGGAAAGAGGATTTATTTTTTGTCAATTGCTAATGTTTAGTGATTGAGCCAAGAGCCAAATTTACACGGTTGTCTTCGTCAGAGTGTAAAACCTTGATGTTTTTTGGCTATGCCAGTATATTACTTCTCAGCTACCTGCTCCATGCATGGGGAGAGAAGCAGTCCATCATACATAGACTAGAACATTCTGTGTATAAGTAGGTGACACAATGAAATTAATATTAGAAGTGCTTCCTATTGCTCTGTTTTGAAAGTTAAATGGTGTCCTGGCACTTAAAAGTTTAAATCCACCAAGGGCTATTGGATCATCTACTCTTCATCTCCTGAGTATATCAAGCATATGATCTACAAGTTGAAAGGCTTTTAGGCTTAAATCTGAGATGTATTACTGCCTGCTTGCAGCAAAATATCTTAATAAACAACATGGCCCTCAATTTTGTTTTAATTCTACCCATATTCTGTGGGGATAAGAATCAGGAAAAAGAGCACAGAAACATCTTAAATTCCCTGGCTCCTTGTCAGAAGATAGCAGAGCTTTTCTTTTGTGTTTCCTGCTTATAAAGGGTGATTTTTTCAGGACTGTCATGAAGTGTTTGTGAAGCTACTGCACTAGTCTGCCCTGTAATGGGAGTTCATTCAAAGGCCATGTTGTTTCAGGACAAGCAACAGTAGCAATTACCACTTCCAGCTTTTCTCTAGAAGTGTGAGTTTTTGTCAAGGGCTCCAGAGTCAGACGCTAGCCTATGCTTCAGACACAAAGAGAGATCAGTTACTCTCTGTTTCCTGTATCACAGTTCTTCATGCTGAAGTTTTAGGTAGAATTTCAACTTTAATTGTGACAAACAAATTGTGGCACTATTTAAAAAAATGTGCCTCTTGCAATTATCAAGTTTTCAAACTATACTCATGAAAAGAGTAAGAAATTATTATATTTCATATGTCTGCTGAATCCTTTTACTTCACTGCTACAAAGTTATCATCCAGCAAAAGTTTCAAAGTAATTCAGAATAAGTTATAAAATGGACTTCAGAAATCAGTGCTTAGTTTAATTGGATACCTATACTGTAATTAATTTACATTTTCAGGGAGTGAGTCCTACTGCATGTAGCTTTATAGTGCATAAAATTAGCTCTAAAATAGTGTTCACTATCTGAAATATCCAATGTATAAACAAGTTGTACATCTGGCACTCTATATAATAGAGTAGACATAAACTAGTGTAAGTTTGGTTGAATTATATTGCAAGACTGGGGCCTGTATCTGTCCAGATATCAGTCACTGATTTGGGTGCTTGTAATCCAGTGATGCTACAAAAAATAGCTGTCATGTAGTTGCCTGTGTTGGAGTTCCTCACCAAAGAATAAGGAATTTCCCTATGTTGGTTCCTCAGTAACTCAGCATATGAATAGCCTGTAATGATCCAGCTGCTGATTCAGCTCTCTACTCTTTTCACAGAACTCTAAGAAGCTTTCAAAAGCTATTTATTCTATATGAAATTTACAGTAAAAAGAATTGATGGCTATGGCTATGTGATGGTGTATTATTTTTGACAGTGCACATGCACTATAGGAAAAATGGGAAATGGAAAAGGATAAAGGATGAGGTTTTATGCAGTTTTTCCAGTTGTGCTGTGACTAAATTTGTGTGTGTGGATTTTTTCTTCCTTGTTTGCACTGTCAGTCAAATAAATGGAGATCTTGATGTCGTATAAGATCCCTAAAGCCTGGATATGTTAGTGATAAAAAGCATTATGTCTGTGGGTGTGCTCTTGAATTGTTCATCAGGGTGTAACATCATGTGGTTTTTGGCAGTGACAGTGTGTGTTTCAGGTGAAGAAGTGAATTAAATAGTGGCCCAAACTTTTACTGGTGTTTTAATTGTACTTTAATTTTGAGTGTTATGTTTACATGACCTTTTCTTGGTATATCCCTTTTCTATCAGCTGTCAATTCACCTCAGAAACTTTTGTATGCAGACAATATTTTAAGATTAAATTTGAAGATTAAAAAGAAATTGCATTAGTTCGGTTTCTAGTAGTGGAATAGGAATTGGGGAAAATACAGACCAGGTAACTTTATAATACGGTCTTCCTAAGCTCAAGTAAATGTGAGAAATACTTCCTTCTGTGAATTGGGGTCTGTATGTTTACTTTGTTTCGGCTGTTTTAAAAGTCATGAAAATATAAAGTATGCTCAAAGTGTTGCTTAAAAAGCAAGATCAGCCAGGAGAGCTGGCACTGCAAACTTGCTAACTAAACACACAGTTACATACATATCCAGGAGCTGCTTCTTTGTCGCCTCCTTGCTCTTGAACTTCACTAAGAGCTTTCAATTGCTCTGACATTTTCAGCAAAGGAAGTAATAGTTGTCGCTGAGCAGTATTCTACAGGCAATTATCTTATCTGATTGTTGGAGCAATCCCCACTAGAAGGGAACCAATGCGATCAAGTTAAATCATTACAGAAAGGCAAGAGAAACAGAGGGAGGAACAAATGGAGGGAAAAGGGGCTCATCTCATTAACGGGTGCCTGTGCTGCAGGGTTCAGAACAGCAGACAATGAAGTTAGCCTGTAAGACAAAGCTGTGCACTTGCCTCCTGTAGCTGTTGACAGGTCTGAATCCTCTCTTCCAGAGCCTATTGTGGCTGTAGTGTGAGGCACCTGCAGAAAATGTGCCAAAACTAGGCAGGGAGCACTGGCTTTTCAATGAGCTGTCACCTCTCTCTCCCTTCACCCACCCCTCAAGTTCCCAGCAGGAGAGGAGAAGCCATACTGAAGAACTAGACTGGAAAATAGTCATGTGATGGGAAAAGGGGTCACATATAGACACTTTACATTTACCAACTCTTTGAGCCTTCTATGATTCAGCTTTTTGGGCTGTTCCTAAAGAACATTTTGTACTTTTTTTTTTAAATTTTTAAATCTTTTTTTTTGGGGGGCTAATACTGCTTTTAAGCTAAAGACCTCTAAAAAACTGCATCATGGGGATAGACAAGTCACCAGATTAATATTGTCAGCAGATACATTTAAAAAATATTTATCTCTTCCTATTTCTGCTCTAGAAAGAAAGAAATGGATTTTGGTTTTGTTAATTCACTGGTAAAAATTATTTCAATGCTGCCAAAATTACCTGTTAACTTGCTCTCACAGCTGAGTCATAAGATCAAGCCAGGCTTCTTACATGAATTTCTAAACTTAGTATTGTACTTTAAAAATCTATATCTAGAATTCCATGTTGTTTCAAAGGCTACGCACACTTGCTTAAAAAGAGAATGCAACCACTTGTTTGTGTATACATATACACACGAAGAGAGTAAGAGCTCACATGACAATGCATAGATCCCACAGCATTTACAAGAGAGAAACAAGTGATACTCTACAATTGCTGGCCACCCACTGACCCATACCCAGCCCATTCTCCAGCGGTGACCAGGGGCTCCTGGCCAACTCCCCGTGGTTTTACAGTGTGGAATATCCCTTTGGCAAGTTGGGGTCATATCCTGGCTGTGCTTCCTCACAACGTCTTGATCACTTCCTCACTGGGCAGAGCATGGGAAACTGAAAGGCTTTGACTTAAGTAGACACTACTTAGCAACAACTAAAAACATCAGGGTATTGTCAGCATTATTCTCATGCAAAATCCAAAACACAGCGTTGTGCCAGCTACTAGGAAGAAAATGAGCTCTGTCCCAGCCCAAACCAGGAGATATGCATAGCCAAGTTGTGAGTTTGGTTTTTTGCCTGATATGGGTAGGTACATGACTTGGAAACAGTCAGGAACTGGAACCTCTGGGTATGCCAATGATGATAAAATAACAATATTATTATTTCATTTCTTAAAAGAGGGTTCTGAGAAAAAGGATAACCTTCCACTGGCTTCAGAGCAAGACTGATGAGCTGGATTTTGAACCAACATCTTCAGTACCTGAATCCCAAATTGTGGGAGATCTACTTTAATCTTTTATTATATTTGTACTTTATTTAGAAGGCATAAGTGATGGGTCATGTAGCTAGAATGTAATGGAATGATTTCCTAACAAATGAAAAAGTCTCTTCTTTGGTGGAGCAAAACTGTTGCTGGTAACATATAGCTGTTATAGACTGAGGTGGGAAATTCCAAAATCTGGCGTAATATGGTCTTTATCTGGCCTAAGGGATCAGCCCTAGTGCTGTATTTTGTAGCTTCCATTGGAGGAAGAAGGAGACAATGGGTTCAAAGAAAATAAAAGTAGCCTGGATTGGGGAATGTTCATAGGAAGCAGACATAAAATAGAATGCTGTTCACCTTTCCAAGTCCAGTCCATTTCTTTATTAGGAAGTATGTTTGTAATAATTTAATTTTCATGTGTCCCTTATCTCCAAAATCTCTGCCAGGTTTTTGGGCAGGTGTTGATAAATGATGGAAACTCTTCAGTTAAAGAACCTGCAGAAAAAAATGGAGTACTAATAAACTGCCTCAAGGCTGCATGCTCTTCTGTATGAATAAATAACTTTTCACAGATAAATTGCTGCTAGTGGGGACTTAATTAAGGTAGGTTGCTAATATGCTTGAGTGGTATTTTTTGGTAATCTTCTGTCAAAGGTAATGTGTAACAATCAAAGAAATTACAAAGAAAGAGGGGGACAGTAGATGTTCATTCTTCTACACTGCTGTAGTATTTGATGGCTGTGGCAAAGGTTTGCAGGCTTACTGGATTAGGCACCTATTCTTGGATGTAAGACAAAAGAACAAGAACACAATGAATACACTTAGAACAATCAGATGAACATGTGATTTTGTACCTCTGTGCTCGGGTGTGGGTTATGCCTGCTTTCCTTTTCAGACGTCCCCTTAGGCATGTTGCAGGTAGGATTGCATTTAGTTGTTTGTTCACTCACCAACACGCTTCCCAAAAGGCAAGAGTTTGTGTCTGATTGTTTAAGACCTTGCTTCTGCTTCGAACAAGTCTCCTTCCCTTCGAAAAACAGTCTCTACCTCCCCATCCCCCTTTAGAGAAAACAAGTGAACTATTCATGCAAAAAAGTGTGTGTGTGGTGGGGAGAGTGGGGGGGCGTGCAATGCCACCGACAAACCCTATTGAAATGCATTGGCTGTTCATTTACATTCACACTTTTTTTAATAAAAATGTTAACTAATGATGTTAAATGCTTTGCCAAAGGTCCTGGCGGGTCAGTTGCCGAAGTGCCATTTCTGCCTAATTAGGGCTCTTGTGGCAGCCCAGGGGCCTCCTGATGCAGTGGGTGACAAGCCGGGAGCTGACAGCTTCAATCGGCTCCTACAGGAAGGTTGGGCTGGTCATGTTTTCTAACTCAGCCAGGTGTTAGCTGAATGTAGGGGGGGTCTTGGCCAGACCTGAGCATTCGTTTGATCTTCCTTTCTTTCACTTGCTCTATTTTGAGCTCTTCCCTTTGCCTGTCCCATCTTGTGTCAAGGTCAAGAATGAGCTTGACTAAATCAGCAATTTCATTTATCTCTCGGAGATCATTAGCAGCCCTTCTCCCTCCCCTCCCCAAATAAACCTTAGGCATTGGTGCAGAAACAGTACAGGTTCCAGAAGCCAAGCACTTGGCAGTCCAGATATGGAAAGCAAAAGGAATAAATGCAGATCCTTCCATAAATAATATCCCTCTACTTCTTTGTTGCAGACCTGTTCCTTATTATTAATGTATATTTAATAAAGACCCTGAGTAAACCCTGAGTAACAAAAACAAAAAATGCTTCTACAGTCAGAATTAAAAGCCTAGAACATGTTTAAAATTTTATTTCATTACTACTGTAGAAAAAATATTTACTTAAAAATAGCAAGTAAAATAGAATAAATGAAGTTTTCCTTTGACCTCACCCATTTCTTAGTAACAAACTGACCATCTTTATATGTGGCCACATGCTTTGGAACAGCTGGCCAGTTTTAGGAGTCTTAAAAATTGGATCAAAAACTTATTGGAGAATTAACTTTTTAAAATGCAATTCTTCGCTTAGTTAGTCAATAGCACTTTGACTTCTGCTGAGTTATGCTAATTCATGTTAACTGAGAAAATAGCCCTTAAAACACAAACACGTTGCTGACCCTTGTAAAAATAAGTCAAGATTTTCCAACTGGTTTACCCAGAAATGGCACAAAACATTAGACTAATGAAGGGTGAAATAATTTACTGGATTTCTTTAATATAAGGTGAATATAATTTCCAGAAGATGTCTGGTTTATAGATCTTACCACTAAGACTTGTTACTCCTAAATTTAAGCTGATGTATTTAACCATTCCCCATTCACATAAAAGTCACAATGTGCAGGAATTGCTTTGGCCTCTATGGAATGAAACCATTGCTGCAGTAAAAGGCAGCAGTTAGATAATAACAGACAACTGATTAATAATACTCAAGAATATTAAGGGCAGGAAACAATAAATGAAATGATATCACTTGATAGTTGTAGCCATAATGTAAAGATAGGGTGTGCAGGGTTTTTTTAAACCAGAAGACTAAAATAGGAAATGGTTGCATTTCTTCTTACTAATTACATTAAACACTTCCTGGTTTGTTTGGTTTCTTTTTGTTTGTTTGGGGTAGGGTTTTTTTGGTTTGTATGTGTGTGTGGTTTTTTTGTCTGTTTTTTGGTTTTGGGGGTTTTTTTGTTTGTTTGTTATTTGTTTTTGTTTTTTAAAAAAAATTTGTTTTTAATTTGCCTTTATCTCTGATCCAAGAGCCAACTCAAAAAACATTCCACTCTGGAGACAACAAATACTCTTCTGTAGCATTCAGCAAAATTGAATAAGAAATTGAAGAAATTGAAAAAAAGACATGCACAGACAGGAAGAACTCCACTCTTGTGCAGAAATTTGCAGTGCTCAGAGCAATTGCTCTTGCTGCCACAAGGTAGATGTGAGTGTTGTTCAGAGCTGGTACTTTAGACTGGAGCTGTCTGTTAGGAGTAGTCGTGACCTTGGGGATACAGTGTGCTAGCAGTCCTTCCTGCTCTCTCCCACTCTGAGGAAGGTAGTGCCAGTCACCTTCTTAATAGAGTCTCTTTAATTCTTTTGCAGTTTAGGGCAGGAACAAGCTGTGAGGCCTGACCAATGACCCATGAATCCAGTGAAGATTCACCCACTGACCTGCACTTAGCAGTGGATCAGGGCTTTAATGATTCTATATTTTTCCACTCTTTTCATGTTTTCAATCTTTTATTTCTATTTTCATATCAGATCAGTAGAATCCATCTGTTAAAGCTAAATACAGTGACATGAGGTCTGAAAAGGTCAGGAGCAGAACAGATTTCTTTCCTCCAGATGGAAGCTTTAAAACAACAGGGAATAATTACATATAAATGCAAGAATGGTCAGGTAACTGATCGGATTTTATCTGCCTGATCCTTGCATGATGCGAATAGAAGATCGACCTGTCCCTGAACTCTCTTGGCAGCTCCACGGAATGACTTAAACGAGATCAGCTAAAACGATTATACTGGATGGGTTTTAATGATTAGTCAAACCAATTTATCAGCTTGTTTCTCATTGGTACTTTCATTCCACCACGATACACTGGCTGACTTTACAGAGAGGCTGCATCTTGTTGACAAAACAGTTTAGAATCTTGGAGGTACAGCTTTGGAGTTTAATTGATAAGTCACTTGATAAAATACCTGTGCATGACATGAGTGTTGTGATAAAGCAGCAGTAGGCAGTCATTGAGTTAAGCTGATGGAATTCTTAACTTCTTAAGAATGATTTTTTGGCAATGTTAGGTTAAAATGTTGGAATGCTAACACCAAAACAGGCTGAAGCCTTCCAAGCTCAGACAAACACCCACTGCAGTAAAGACAGAGTTAAACAGGGAAAATCTTTTAAAAAATCAGTCTAAATATTCCCACCCTGATCTTGAGTATCTGGAAAGATGAAAATAAAAAACCCAGGGTGCTTTGTTGTGTTCATCTAAACTTTAGGGGGTCTGTTGAGGAAAGAGGATATTCCAGCTGCACATAATAGAGCAAATTCCAGAATGATTAGAGACTGTGATGTCTAATTAATTAGCTTTTGTGGTAGTTAATTAAGTGGTCAAGAGTAGTATATGAGGCAATAAAATCTGCTTCTAGCATTTAGCAGAGCCAATGGTTATTTATAAGGTACTGACAGTGATGTAATTCTATTGTACTGCAAAATTTGCATAGAAACATGTTCATTAATATGGTTTCAGATTTGTAATATTTTTAATAATGAGAATAGTAGTTAAGCCCATGGAAAAATCTCATAGTGAATACTTGGGCAAAATTGCTACCTATAGACACATATTCTAAATTATTCTCACAGATATTGATCCCTGGGATGTAAAATTCTACTGCCTATCAATAAAATGAGCAGGCAGAAAACATTGCTTCATAAGAACAAAGGTGAGAATTTTCTGCTATTTTTAGTAGCTTCATGTTTTATCTATCTATCTATCTATCTATCTATCTATCTATCTATCTATCTATCTATCTATCCCAGGCTTATCTCTAGGATTACTTCTGTGATTTCTGAATCTAAAATTTTGGTGGTTTTTTAGTGATTCCCTGATGTTTAACATTGCAAAGACAATAAGGCTTGTGAATATAAAACAACATAGTATCTTCAGGGCTTTTCTAAGATTGCTTGGGATATCACTGTCAAATCATTGGCATGATTTTTAAATTTCTTGCAAATATCCAGGAAACTTTGTTTTTTAGATGTTACTGAAATATTACTGAAAGCTATTTAGGATATTACTGAAAGCAATTTAGATATCTCTCTTGACTACTCACTGTTGATTAGTTATCTCAGTTTTTATTTTTTGTGTAATATTAGGAAAACTGCATAAATTCCTGCAAGTGCCATCTTACTTGACATCAGGACTGGGTACAGATAAACAGTTCTGGCATCTAAGTTTGGTCTCCTGAAGAATAAATGGAAAGAAGGAGGTTCTGACTTAGGTCTTCTTCATTCTTAAACTTCTTGAGGTCATCCAGCTGAGATACCCAAGGCCCCCTGTTTTCTCCAGAAGGATTTCTTCATGCAGGTCAGCAGATTTCAGCAGTGTTTAGTGTCTTTGTGTTTGAACCCATGTGAAATGTGATACCAACCCTTACCTTTTCCATAGAAACACTTGCCCAAATTTGTATGGTTTTTCCATTTCTCTGTCCAATTCAGAAACCCCACAACGTTCCCTTTACACTTACTTTTTTATTGAGACCTTCTGCAACCTGTGGTAATAAAATTTTTTTTTTCTTCTTTTTCTATTGTTCACACTTGAAGACTTGTACTGTATCTCCAAACCTTTCTGATAGATTCCATAGAGAAGAAAATGGTTCGGGGAAAAATCTTTGAATGCATTTTTTGAAAAATATTAGTACTAAAGCTACCTTAAAACTCCCTGCAGGTTTAATGAGAGTGCCTGTTAAATTTTCTGGGTCTAGAAGAGTAATTTACTAAACAAAACCTCTGCAATCGTACCTCAGTTGCTTGTCTTTTTTATCTTTTAAACTTCAGAATAAATGAAAAATCGATCTGTATGGTCACTGAAACATTAAATTGTCTTATCTGTCACTTGTTCAACATCAGCTTCTTAAAAGGGAAAACAACAATCACAATCAGTAGTTTCTCAGTGCCTAGAAGAAAATAGAAGCTATAAATGGACAGATGAATTATGTGCTTCCAGTGGTTTTCAAGGGAAGCATTTACTGAGGGAGAAAATTGTTTTAATCTTATAACAACTAAGGAGTGTAGAGTTTGTAAAAACATGGAACACCTACACATAAACTTAATTTTTGTTGCATAGGAACAAATACAAAGTAGCTTTCAACAGAAATGGTTGGGAAAACAAGCTCTTTCATTGTTTGGTGTGCTATTTTATATCTTTAACAAATCTCTGTGAAGCACTCAGGGAAACCTAAACACAGTGGGTTAGTTGAGTAACAACCTTTACAGTATTTTTTTTTTTAAAGCGCGAATCTTCTTTTAAATGGAAATAAATATAAAGTCATGGGGTGTGTGTCTTTATTTTGAAAGAGTGGAGGAAATGAATAGGAGGAAGTACAATCAATCCGAAACAAAGAACACCCTCTGCATTCTTTTCATTTCCCTGTCCTGTGTTTATTTCTAGATTTTGCTAAGGATCCACTGATGTAAAATACAGAATTGCAAACCTGCCAGTAGGAGACACTCATCTCCTCTTTCTTTGATTATTAGTCCTGGCCATTAGAACACCCTTTCCATACTTGTTTTGTCTTGTCCAGCTGTTTTATGTTCAATAGCAGAATGAAATAATAAAAAATTAGGGAAGGAAAAATCAGAAAGCTTTCAGGAATGAAATTGTTTATTCCATCTTGGGGAAACTAAGTAAATAAAGTACTAGACATCCAGAATAACATAGATTTTCAGTTAATAAAGACAGAAATGTAATATCTGAATCCTATGTGATTATGAGAAGGTAGCAAGAGTCATCTAATCCTTGAAATTTTGTTTTTTGACTGAAAATCTAGAAGCCAGGTAAGGCTAAATAGAGATGATCATTTTATCACCATTGTAATGTACCACCCAGTGTAATAATGAGATTTTTTTAAGGCTGCCCTTTGTGCAGGTGTGGAAGAACTGATTAACTCACTAGGAATACTGAGGGGAGAAGGGAGGAAGGGGAGGGAAGATTGCTGAGGATTGGGAAGTGAGGTTATTTATTTGGTTTTAGCTCCAATGTGTGCAGAGCAAGGAACACAAAGGCACCCAGCTATTTAAAACCTTGACTTTAGCACAAGATGCCTTATCTGCCAAACCTTTCCAATAACATTTTCCTCATATGTGGAGGTCTGGGAAATGTAGATCCCATACTTTCTTCCACTGATGTTAAAGTAGATGTGCAAGATCAACTATTGGTAGAGCTGCAAGCAAAATTTAAGAAAGGAGAAATGAACCGGTGGGAATGTTTTTAGAAGGGGTGTTTTGTGCTGGAGAATTTAGGGTTTCCTAAGGTCTTTTTGCATGAAGGTTACAACTTTATATACAGCCAAAATGCCAAGTAAGTTCCTATCTGCTTGTGCTTTATTTCACAGAAGCCAGATTGTGAAGGTGCCTCAGACCCCACCAGCACAAACACTTTGAAGACAGAATAAAGTTTCTTTAGGGTTAGTGAAATAATTATAGCAAACCCACTTGTAGTTGGTGGTAGCACATGCAAAGGCAGCAAGTGGAATATAATGGGTGAAATATGGCAAATAAAGTTGTGGGAACAGGAGGGCTCAGGCTCTCAGGTGGAACCTGACAACTGAGGATTCAGATCTTGTGTGGAATTCTGATTGCTGGTTTTCCTCCTGACTGTCTGGACTCGTTTCCCATATGATAAAAGACAGGGTGAACAATATCTGCAGGGGATAATTTTAACTTCACTTTGATCAGAAATAGCAGTCAGCAGCAGTAGCTGAAAATGCAACAGCTAGAGAGGAAAATGCTTAGAGAAAGCAGGTACACATTATGTTCTGCAGGATAGTATTGAGGACAGAGTGCTATTGAAGGTTAAGCATAATTAATGACTCCTCTGAATACTGATACAGTTTCCTCACACACTGAGAGGGTTATTAATACATCAGTCTTTGAAACATACTCTAAATTCTTGAAGTATTTGACACTTAGTTTTTACATCTTTTCTATGTTGCTTTGCCACTGCTTACTACTGTTTATAATGGATAGCAAACTTACACATTGCATTTAAAAGTGTTTTTACCATGAATTACTGTTTTAAAGTTTTAAATAGATTGTCTGGTTGGGATTTATCCACTGTCACATACAAAATGACATTATTATTTTAATTGGATTTGATTATTTGAGTTAGGGTGGCCTGTATATTGTTCCTTATGGGGTTTTTTTTGTGTTTGCACCTCTAGATGAAATGAAATTTAAAAAATGCACTAAGAAGATTTTCCAGCCTAGCAGATGTTTAGGGCTCAGTACATAAAAAAATAAATGCAATTGCATATTACTAATTGAGATTCAGGCAATGTAATATAAATGATTAATCTTTAAGATCAGAAGCTCTCCTTACATGTGAGGACTGTGGTTTTCATGTATAACAAAAGATTTAATGCCTTAAAGAACAGATACCTATGTTCCAACAAATATGATACCCTAAACAAATCGTGGCCATCAGTGGAGATTCTGTCAAAGGGAGATCTTCTGACAAATAAATCATAAGATTCTAATTAATATAAAATTTTTATAATTTTTCCTCAGTCTTATTTTACTGGATTTTTGGGCTATATTTGCAAGAAAAATTGTTAAATTCTGCTTATTTATTATGCCTCTGTTTAGGCGGTGCCATTCCTGTTTTTATGGTAATACCACAGAGGGTCATGTGTATCAGTGGAAACCTGCTGCATTCATCAGTGTGGAATAAATGGTACACAAGACCATATGGAAGTTTTCTGCATAAAGGTATTTCCCAGTTCTTGTTATTCCTTGGCATAGTATTAAAGGTGATGAAAAATCAGGCCAGAAAAAGAAATGTTAAAAATAAATAAAATTACTGTTAAACTGCCTGTCGATGAAATACAGTGGGAAGGTTTATGACGAAGAGCAGAATTAAACATGTGGAAGAATCCAGAAAATCAAAGTTTGTAAATAACTGCAGCCTTGAGGCTTTTAATATGTCAGTCACTGGTCTCCTCTACAGAGACCAGCTAAAATGTTAACAGTTCTTTTTTTTGGGTGGATGACATTTAAAACATCAGGAATGAAAAACTTGCCTTTTTCATTTTAAGTGACTGTATACAAACATGTATTTATGAAATACAATTTTTGATTGCCACCAGGAGGGACTCAGAAGTAGGCATAAATCCATTCACAACTGTTACCTTCACCATAAATATTTCCTTATTGCCTTTTTATTCTGTAAATAAAAAAAAAAAATCAGAATTCATGCTGTTGTTTCTGTGTCTCCAATAGCTGATCAGTAATAGCACAAGGGTAAAGGTAAGGTCAACAAAAGGTTTCTTGTGGAAATGCCAACCACATCTCTGAGGTCTCATCGTGTCTCTTGCAGAAATTTCATTAAAAAGCTAAGCCTATGAAACAAACCTCTTAAGTCTCTGGTCTTCAGACATGAGGTTCCATGTGCTGGGGCACAGATTTCAGTGCAAGGTTAGGAGACAAGCATCTGTCCGGTCATTAAAGAGCTGAATCCTGCAGCACACAGCCCGGAGAGGGGAGCAGGCTTTCCAGCAGGGCTCCTGTCAGCCCTGGGTCTCGCTAAAGAGCACATTCCCAGCTGCAGTGCCAGCACGATGACCTTTCTCTTGCTCCCTGACCCTCCATCAGATGCAGCTGCTCAGATAATCCCCGAGCGGACTGGACTGACCACCTGCATCTGACGTGTGGGATCCAAAAGCGAGAGAGAAGGCGCGGTACCGCCCTGTGAAAATGTGCAATGCCGGCGGTGACAGAGTGCGATACAAAAGAGGGAGTCAGGGCATGAGACCTGACAGGTCTGCTTTGGAGCACAGCTGGGGATTCAGCAGATCCCACAGCACAGGGAGTGGGAAGGGAAGCGCTCTGTGTGCTGCCAATTCCCCCTCTTTGCAGAGCAGTCCTTAGAAGTCTGTTTCTGCGTGCATAACTTACCAGCCTACCTAATGAGATTTGCACCACGCACACCACAGCTGAGGTTGTCTTTTAGATAGTGTGGAAAGCACTTTAGCCTAAGAGAACATGATTTTCAGCCTCTTCTCCTTTTATTTCATAGAGAGCTCTTGTTAAGCGCTCAGGTTTTGAGTCAATGTTATCAAAGCTACATGTTTTGACAGGTTCTCTCCTGTGTGTGTGTGTATATGGAAAGGTTCTTCATGCACGTCCTAAGTTGAGAGATATAATTTGAACAGAGAAAATTATGGTTCATAAAGTGCTCTTGTTAGGTGACATGGCTATGCTTAGTCCACTGCAGGACAGCCTCCACAGAGAAATGCATATTTCCATACAAATTACAGTATACTGCAGCCAAGAGATCAATTAGAATGTCTGCGACCAAGAACTCTCAAGTGTCTCCATTCACTCTGCCATTCAAAGGAGACAGAAATGCGTTCAATTGGTGTAAAGAGTTTGAACTCTTTCAGGGAATGTGCAGAGACTGCCGCGAAGTGGCATTCTCCGCGGGGTGGGACTTGCAGATTCTGTGAGATCCAGCAGGGAATTTTAAGGGTTCTGTAACCTAACATTTCATCTCCCGTTGAGAGAAAAAATGCAGGACCTGCTGAATATTGTGGAAAGAATGAGGATTTTTCATTGGTCAGATATAACTGACTCTGCCTGCTCTCTGCTGTGTTACAGTGGTCAGCTTGACCATCTTAAATCCATGCTATATTTCATTTGAAAGGAACTCAGAGCATTTTGCAAACTGTGCTGCAGTCACAGCACCAGCATGTGTGGTGTTGAAATTCAGGAATGAAATGCCACAGAAATAAAAGGTCATAAAAGTTTATCTATGTATCATGAGAGTTCACAGGTCAAGATAGGAAATTCAGTTTTAAAAAACCTTGAAAAGGTAAAAGTGTATATTTTCAGGGCAGCTGAATATGATATTGTCTACTCTTTTGATAGGTGCCTCAAGATATTCATCTGACCAGAAGTTATGAAAAACTGTGTTTAGTAATTCAAAGTGCCTTCCTTTCATCAAGATGAACTAAGATCTCTCCCTCTGACAGGAGCTGTAAAGTTCAATTCTTACTGAAGTCAATGCAAAAGCTCCATTGGCTGCAGTAAGACTGCAGCAGGATGCATTAGAAGACATGAAAACTATCCTAGCTTTCACTTAATCAAAATCCCTACTGAATGAAGTCACTGAAATGTAATAGAATTTAAAAGTTAAAAACGCCTATAATAGTTATTTCTGCATAATATAGTTATATGGAAGATGATAATGTTAAAAATACTTTATACTTTAAATAGTGCAACACTCATATACATTAGAATTTTCTATAAATATACCATTCCTATAGGATTTTTAAAAAAGAAATTCATTACTGAATGGTTTGAAATATATTTGCTGTTTTAAGTAAAAATGCTCCTTCCAGCAGTTAATGAAGCTCTGCTAACAAGGCTAGTTTCTCCCATTTAAAAATATTCTTTAACTGTAAGAAAGATGTTAAACTTTAATGAGAACTTTAATGCAGAGGCAGGATTTATTTCCTTCATTATTCTTAAGGGTTTCCCCAGGCACAGGATTGTCTCATAAATTGTTGGGGGGGGGGGGCAGAGTTTGCAGGTATTTCCTTTGGAATTCAGAGATCCAAATCCTCTGATAAGATTTTATGTTGGTTCCTGTCCCACAATTTTATAATATTTTCCAGGAAATAACCTGAGTTGGAAGCAACCCACAAGAATCATCAAGTCCAACTCTCAAGTGAGTGGACCCTACAGGGATTGAACCCACAAGCTCGGTCTGACCACCTGAGCTCATCTCTGGGATGTCTCTTCTGATATCTGTTTACAAAAGAAATACTTTTAATGATTGTATGACCTGCTGAGTGTCCAATTTTGAACAGTCTTTTTCATAAAGGGATATGGGAGCACTTTCCTGGTAGGAACTGGCTCAGGTTCAATATTAAAACCGGGTTTTTAGCAAGTTCAGCCTAAAATTCTGAGAAGCAATTGGTGTTTAGCATCGCAGACAACTGAGCAGGTTTAAAATCTTCACCTTTCACTCCAGACCTCTTACACTGCAAAAATTCTTGAAATCTAAGGGTAGTTGCTTGAAGAAGTGCAGGGAGGAGCAAAGGAAAGGGAGCTCAGGCAGTCGGAGAGCTCCCAGATGCGGGGAGCGCCGGGATGGGGATGTGCAGCCATCCCCAGAGCCCGGGGGGAACAGTGAGCACTCGGTGTGCCCAGGATTTGGGGAATACAGCCTGTCCCGGCTTCCTGCACTCACCTGCCTCCCCTTGCATGGATGTGCTGCTCCCGCTGCTGGTTTTGGGCTGTTTACCCTGGCTCTTTGCCAGGTCTGGGCTGGGCTCCAGGGACACGGTCACTTTGCAAAGCAACAGGACGCCCTCCTCTGGATCGCTGTGTCCAGCTGCACGTCCTTGACACAGCCAGGGAACAGAGACATCAAAGTAGGGCCGGTGGGAAGGGTGAGGGTCTGTGGAAGGCTTCTTTAGAAACTATATTTTCCGGAACAGAATGGAAAATGATGTAATACAGTGTATGGCATAACATATGGAACAATCTGTGAGATATGCCAGCGTATCTGCAAGTGTGACAGCTAAGGGCTACGCTACAAAAAAAGGAAACAAGGTATAATGGTAATGTAAATGTATATGTTTATATATACATCATTGTATGCGCAAGAGTAAATTTTACTTGTTTGAATATGGAAATATCAGAAGGAAAGCAAATTGGACTTTTTATTAATTTTAGTTCAGAAAAAAACTTTGCTAATACATTCCAGGATGTAACGTAATTGTGGTTGTGACTGAGTCAGGAAGAACTTTTTCCATGGACATGCAATAACAAACACCTGGCATGGGCTTTGAATGCTATCTTCTCCAGGCAAGTTGTTTGCTTGACAGTAACAACTGAGCGTCCCTTGGAGGTGCTGCTGCAATCCTTGTGAAAACAAATAAAGACAGCCTTTTAAAGTGAGCTGTTGCTTGTTCACTGCACAGTAACAGCTATGAGTAACAACTGTTGACAGCCTACCCTCTCAAAGTCAAATTAAAAAAAAATACCACACCAGAATATTGTCAGTGTTCCTCAGAGCTCAGTTTTAGGGCCAGTTCTAGCCAATATATTTATCAACACTCTGGATGTAACAGTGGAATGCACCATGAGCACATTTGCTGATACCAAACTCAGAGGTGCTGCTGACTCTCCGGAGGGACAAGACACCTTGCAGAGGGATCTTGATAGACTGGAGCATTGGCAATGATAAATGGGGTGAAATTTGACAAATCCAAATGCTGGATTCTGCACCTAGGATGGAGTAAAACCAGGCACAGATATAAATTGGAAGAGGAGTGGCAAGTTATTATTAGAAGATAGAGGATTGAGGGAATGACTAGAAAGCCATTTCTTCTTTCTCAATTCAGAGAAGCAACTAAACATATCAGTGAAGCTATGTGCAAGAAGACACAATATAAAAAATCCTATAATTATTCAAAGAACCCACACATTTTGGATTAATTGAAAGAAATGGATGGATGGCAGTGGTTTGCATTAGAAATAGCTCCCTATTAAAATAAATCAAACAAAATACAGTTCATTTTGAATAATGTTTTTGATAATTTTTAACTCTTCTAGTCTGAAGAGGCAATCATATGAATTGCTTCATTAAAATTTTTTTTAGTAAATACCCTGAAAGTATAAAGGTGGTACATTATTAGCATAACAGAAATTAAAACTAGGTAAGCTCTGTGAAAACATCTCGGTATTCCACAGTTGCCGGTGACAGCCTGAACCACACGATGGCAGTGTGCTGTAGGCTAAAGACAAGGACTCTGCTAAACTGCTCCGGACACAAACTTTGCTGATTGCGCTTTACCTAGGGTTACTGAAACTTTTGATTTTAGGCTCATCGAATCCTAATTTTAGCACTAGGAGGATTTTCCCAGGGATCTGGTTAAATATATCCACAAAGAAGGCCTTTGAAAAACAACGGAAGCTTCTTTCCAATAAACCCTGGAGCATGAGAGTAACTTGAAGAAGTGGCAGCTTCTTCTCTGTTCCAGCCTCCATGACCTTGAGAACAGTAGATCATCTTCGGATGCTAAATATAACTCCATGTTCCCACTCCTGCTGGAGCCAATTTTAAAACTGTTGTAGCATTTAGTGAGGATTGGATTAGCCTTATAATTAGAGACAGCAAAGCAAGATCGCAATTTTAATGTGTTTTTTAAGAAGTGCCAGAGAATGGCCTTTGAAAGGTCCCTTGCAAAAGCCTGGGTCAATGTGCACGACTCCCTTCAAAAGCTGGGCACTCCAGTTTCATCAGTGGCCAGTGCCTCTCCTGAGGTGGAGAAAGAGGCAGCAATTAACTCCCTGACAGATAGGGAGAAATGGAGTGTCTGAGTGCTTGGAGCGTGATCTTTTCTTGGTGTCAATTAGTGGCAACTGCGAAACTGAGTGTTTCTTGGGAGCTAAGATTTTGTACTGATCTTTTGCCTTGGTGATTAACTGCCAAGTCAAATACTCTGCAATGGTCTTAGCTGCTCAAAGAGAAAAAAAAAAGGAGAGCAGGGAGAATGATACTGCAAAATTGTTCTGTCCAATTTATTTATTTGGCTTAAAATATTCTTATCCATAATCCTCAGCATAGTTTTAAAACAATTGCAAAATACAATATGCAAAAAGTGCGACAAGGTTTTCAATGGGGGACAGCCCATCCCTCCCTCCTCTCACATTTGTTGGAATTTAACTTTCTTCCAATGTATAATGAAGGAGTGTCACAGTGTGGTTTGATAGTTGAGTTCTGCTAGATTAGAGAAAAACAAACTCCAGGATTAAGACTCCTTCCCTTCCCCTAAACAGATCTGAATGGAGAACTGTTGTAACTTAAGGCCTGATGAATCCTGCCTGTTCCACAGATCAGTGAGAGAGGCTGCTTCAGAGGAAACCAAACTGGTCATTTTGGCAAAGATTTTCAAAGGTGGATAAAATGTTTGAGCTTTGTACTCTGCTGGGTTGTGTACCCCAGCTTTCTTTAGGAGATGTAGAAAAATTCCAGCTTTGTGGTTTTACAGGCAATTATGCAACCAGACATTAAGAAGAACTTACACAGGTGCAGCCAATATGTGCAGCATGGTACCCTGAACACGAGGGCGGATTTCCAGCCTGTGGGATATCAGCTGTGCAGCAGAGCAGGTCACAAAGTCTGGGAGCTGCTGGGGCCGTGCCTTTCCTGAGAGTGCCCCAGGGACAGGCTGCAGCCTGGGTGGGCAGTTGACAGCAGCCACCCACTTCTATCTCCACATTATTTCCTAGGTGACATCATCTGTTCATAACATCAGATTTAAAGTTTTAAGATACTTTCTGGTAATTAGGATAAACAATTTTCATCCTTTCATCCTACTACAGTTTTTTTAACCATAAAAAATTACCTCTCATTACTGCAAATCTGACCCCATATTCCTTGGATTCATGTCAAAGGTTGGGTAACACTGGTTACACCCATGTTAGTGAGCTGCTGACTTCTGAAAGTAATTAAATATGTACTACCCAAGCACCTTAATAATTTTCACTCTTCTCTGAACCCCTTCCAATTTCCCATTAGGCTTTGTTACAGTCATAAAGATTAACAACAAAGATTTAATCCTGTTTCTCAATTTCCAAGTCATCTTAATGTAGCTCAAGACATAACATAGTTATCACAAAGAGAACAGCAGGTTCAGCAAGAGATTAAAAGAGCAGCATGATTCTGAATAAGCTGTAAACTTCTTTTAAAAAAATGAAAATGAAGGGCCACTAGGAAAGTATTAAAGGAGACATCCACAGAAAACACCAGTGCTAATGTGTTTAATAGCATCAAAATGACATTAAGAATTTTCAACAAGTTAAACTATGAGATAGTTAATAAGATATGCAAACAAATATGTGAAAAATGGAAGGACTTTCCAATGGTGATATTTCAGCAGAGACTTTCCAAAACAAAGTGAGAATTTGGGGCTCTTCCGTCCTTTTGCTTCTGAAAATCTTTTCTATGAGAAGACAACAAGGAACTATCAACACAGCTCTTAAATGATGTGTGTTTATGCACATATTTATGTAGTAGGTACATGAGATCTTTTGGGTCAGTTTGGGAAAGGAAAGGTTAGATTTTTCCCACTGATGTGCAGCTGGAAGCTGTTCAGTCACTACACTTGTTTGAGAACCCCTTGCTCATTGACTCTGACTGGTCAGAGTTTGCAGGTGGTAGAAGAGTTCAACACCTTTCATTTGGAATTTAGTGGTAGGTACAAGATATTCAAATTGTTGTTCCTGAAGCTTCCTTGCATTTCCTTTCGTTGTGTGCTGTTAGGACATCGTTGCTAATCTAAAATGTAATCTTTCAGCGTTACCAATGTCTGATTCCAGATACGCATCACCTTTTGCAGTGCTGTAGGTCTAAAATGCTGTCTTTGTGCCTCTGTGACATTGGGAATAGAACAGTGAACTGGCTTCAGGTTTACACTACTGGAATTGTAAGCAGAGCTTGATCGATTTCCTCCACAAAGGTAAGCTTGCTTATCAACTTCGCTGAAGGAAAAAGGTCACATCAAAGGGCACAGATTAATCAGCTAGAACAGTGTCATTGGCTATTAAGAAAGCCATGCCTCTGTGTTTCTGGAGCTCCTGTCATAACACTTTTTTTGGTATGTATAATGCCATGCACAGGGTGCCCAGAAGCAGATACAGTGAGAACAACACTGAAAGGCGTGGATATTTTTGTCAGTGATTGAGCGCTTACAGGTTTTGTAGAGAGCAGTGAATGACACCTCCAGACTGCTTCATTTATGCCTGAGAAGGAAAGGTAACCCAAGGATACAAATTTACTGTAAAATTCAGGCCTTGGGACAAAGTGGGTTTGGTCTGAGCACTGTGGTCTTTGTGCCATAGGGGCACGATCTCAGACCTCTGTTCTCTGTTCAGATTTTTGTTCATCTTGCATTTGGATCTTGTATGTGGTTTTGTTTCTGTTTTTAGGATATGTTCAGTTCACCACCAATGTGTTGATAATTGTGGTTTTGGTTCTATGTTGCGTGTTTGGGCCTGGAGGGTCAAATCAAAGTGATGTTTATCCAAAAATGTTACTGGATTCAGGTTTGCCTGTCAACCCAAAGACTATGCATGTTTCGCAAGTTGATTTCCATTTTATTCTTGCCTGAGTATGTTTAACATCCATTAGCTTTAAAGCAGGTCATGCAAGGTTGGTGGGGCAAAACAAGCACTGCATAAACAAAATAGATAATGAGAGTGGATTTCTGAAGACGATATTGTGCCATTCTGAAGATGTCCTTGACTGTTCCAGAATGCTTAGATAGCAACAGCTGCCAGGAATGCTTTTATCATCTGTGTTTGCCCAGGAGTCTGCAACCTTTCCTTTCAGAGGTTGGCCTTACACAGTTTTCTGTGCCTCCATCACCTCCTGAGGAGATTAGTGGAGTACACTGTATCTGGAGTAACACACTGCAGTCGTTGGAAACTTTGGCTGTTGTGGAAAGTGATTGCTGCCTTATTTAAAGAGAATGATTGAAGTGCTCAAATTCCAGAAGAATTTGGATCCAGCATGATTTTGAAGTCATCTGCCTGAATGAATTGTTGCTGTGGAAGTTGTTTTACAGAGTAAGAGTAGAGGCTTAGAGCCTCACATTCGTCCTTTCCCTACTTCAAACCTTGAGGGAGTTGGATACAGGGAGTTAGAGAGCTTTGAGCCAATGGCCATGTGTTTAACTTGCACGTTTCGCACCTTTTCAGCTTTTGATATTGAGCATAATATTTTTCTGTTCTCATGGATTTTCCTGCAGAAATGGTTGTTTTCAGTAGGAAGGAGCAAGGAACCTCTACTGGGGAAATTCTGCAAAGAATTTAATTTGGGCCTTTTAGCTGAGTTTTGTAGATTTTTAGGTTAGTGGGGCTGGAATGCCTGCTGGTTTGTGGGGATGGCTGTCAGGCAAACAAGTCTGAAGTTGGAGTCTACCTGATGGTTACCTACAAACAAAGATACTGAGCAGAAATTCATCCCTCAATGGATTCACACTATTGCATCTCTTTTCATATTCAAGGTGGGTGTCTCACATTGACATTAACAAACTCTTCTGAACTCTCAATAGGTTTTGTATGTTAGAGAGAGTTTAGGTCAACTTTTCCTTAAAGATTTAAAATTTAAAGTGCTTTCCAGGCTTATTGTTTTGATTTATTTGTTGTGACAAGTGACATTACTTACATGAAGGTATTTAAAGGACCTCTTGCTGGGATAAAAAGAAACTCAGCTGGGTTCAACCTGAACCTTTAAAGGTATTTGAACACTTCAGTCCCTGGTACTGCCTTTCTCCATGTCTCCAGTGAGCCTTGTAGCTAAACTGAATCCTCAGTTCCAGAATTCCCTTAAACAATTTATAGGGAAGGATTGGGTAACCCAGAGCAGCCCCACATATGTCAGCTGTGTGGAGAGAAAATCTGACCAGACAAGACAGGACCATCAAGAATTGTGATGAGACTAAAATGGTCTTGGAGCAAGCAGACACTTCCACTGGGACTCCTAAAGATGTGGGATTTTTTCCTAGAATTAGGGATTTGTCTAAATCATAGTGTGTGAACACACCATGAGTGTGTGGACAAGAGACATGAAGTGGTAGACATGCCTGCAGAATGCTGGTATGTCCTCAGCATGATTTGGAAAGGTCCTGAACCTCTGTATGTCGATAGCAAGAGAAAGCTCAAGTCTTCCTGTTAGAACACCAGAACACCTGTTTGACAGCAGGGTAAGACAGGCACCTCTCTCTTCCATTATATCCGTCTGGAGAGCTAATCACCTTTTGGCTTAGGTGTGCTCAAAGCATCTAAAAGGATCAGAAAGAACTGGCAACGAAAACACAGAAAGTCACACTTCCAAAATCCTGCTTCTGTTCCTGAGGCCTCAGCTGGAGCTGAAACTGCAGGCAGCTTACTAGCTGTGCTAGAGCATCAGCATCTGCCAGCTGGCAGCGACTCAGGTACCTGCAGACTTAGAAATACGCTACAGCAGGACTTGGTGAAAGCACTGGTCCCTGACTGGTGAACAAAGGAACCTAGAAAGAGGCCAGTCCATCACTCTTATCTGGGGCTCCTGCTCAGGTGTAGCAGTTGCAAAGGGCCAGCCTCACATAAAGAAACATTACAAACAGAAAAGCCTATTTAGCAGAGGAGATGTAGCAGTGGATTGAAAGGAATAATGGTTGTAGTTACTCGTCTAAAATTGTATTTTTGCTAATAAACTTACCACATTGATGATAAATTATGGTATGTATCCACATAACACCTGCTCACACATAACATATAAAATTTCAAATGTAAGTACGACTGCTCCCTGTCTTTTTCTGAGATAACTGTGTGAGTCCAATTGTTCAAAGTCCTTGAAATTGCAAAGGCCTGTAGGAAGTCACAGATTTAAGAGAACTACCTCAAGGCAAACTTAATTTTCTTTCCAGCAAAAATCCTTATAATTGCTAACAGACTCTAAAATCTTGCAAATGCATGAGTACACAGAAATATCTATCACAGGGGAATACACTTGGGCCAGTAAAGTTGTCAAAGGACCTAGAAATGGAGATGACTTTTCAGCTGGCTTTGAAAAGCAATTTTACAATTATCTCCTGTGATTTTCACTAAGGATTAGGTATCTCTGTGGATTTGAAAATCAAGATAAGCATCTAGCTATATACAAGTACTCTAAATGCTCTTTCTGATGTTCAGCAGCTGCAGCTCAGAGAAAGCAGCAAAAAGTCAGGCTCTTTGAAAATCTAAAATTAACCATTCAGAGTCAGTGAGCGCTTCTGAACTATTGTTGTCCCCACCTAAAGTCTTGAGGGATACCCAGCCCTCACAGCTCCCATGCAGTGCTACTGAACATGAGTTCTGGATTCCTGTGCAAAACTGACTTTATAACCCTTTGTTCAAATTAGCTCAAGTGCAAAATTAAGATGATGAGAGTTAAATGTGTTGCTCTTGTATGGATTAGATATCCAGTATTGAAAAGTTTGAAGAAGGAAGGGTGACTATAAATTATTATTCATGGCCACATTCAGGTTGCTTACATGTCCATTGTCTGCATCATGTGTTCATAACTGGGAATACAGTTTTATATTAACATAATTCCAGGCCCATTTATCTGCAGAAAGTGCCCCTCAGATCTTGTGTAGATGAACAGGAAAATGTATTTGATACAAGCACCGTGTTTTTCCCTGTAGCCATATACATTATTTCATGTCTTATTAACATAATCTATCTACAGCGAAGTTGATAGGCCTTGACAGATAGCACCTCGGGTGAGAAAAAAGATGACAGAGACAATTTACTTTTACAAAGTCAGTCCTTCTGAATCTGTTCTTAGGCAGCTTGACACCAAAGGCTATAAACATAGTCTGGAATCTGAAACCTTTTCTGCAATGACCTTGTTTTCAAAAATACTATTCTTATCTCCTCATACTTATTCTTCTCCAGGCTGTGACTCCTTGCTGTAAATTCCTCACCATGTGTTCCTTCTGTTTATGTAGCAGTACCTTCATAGTTTTTTTTTGTTTACTACCCATTTTTAAGTCATGCAATCTGAAGACATACTTTATGCTAGCACCAGAATTATGTTAGTGAACCATTTGATTTGATATAAACTTGTCATCTCTGACTGTTTCTTTACCATTTCTTTGGAAGAAGGCTATTCCTGGAGGAGGACTACTGCATTGAGCACTGCACTAAATTATAATTTAATGGCAGTACTTTGGTAGATTTCAATTTAAAATTGCCCATTCTTTATATTAGTAAAAGAAGGTCACTACTTTCTAAATAACAGAGCAGTCATATGCAAGCTTAAGGCAAAAGATTGAAATATAACTCAGCCAAAAATACAGTCCTTTGGAAAAGAGATGCCAAATAGATTTGAAGAGTATTTTTACACATATTTCACTATTTATAAACACTGTCAAGCATTTCTTTTCATAAGAAATGTTATGCTGCCATTCTAAGTGAACCAAATGCAGTTTCCTACAGTGATGGCTTTTTGATTGTGCTTGCACCCGGCCCATATGACATATCTTTTTTTCAGAACTGATTTAAAGAAGTCCCTACATTTACTTTCATCACCCTGTGTTTCCAAGCCATGAGATCTTGGATGGACAAAGCTCATCTGAGGTGTGAATGTATTAATCTCAGTGCATTTCCTCCGTGTTTCCAAACATCCTTCCTGAGATCTGCTGGTATTGTAGGATTCTGAAAGCAATCCAGTCTCCTTTTCAGCATGGCCTGTCCCTTTTTTTTAAAAAATCCAACCTCCTAGTGTGCAGCAGCCTTCTTAAAACACCTGAATCCAAGTTCTGTGACAGTCTTTGTGTAAAAGCACAGGTGAAGGATGTGCTAGCTATCGAATATCTGCATTAAAAACATCAAAGCATATGTAACACCCCCTATTACACAGTACCCAGGCACCAAGGCAGCTATCACCTAACTTGATTTAAAATTATTAAAATAAAACAAACAAAAAATCAATGGGAGATTTTCCATCAATTTGGAAAGACTCTGGATCCCGACAAAAGAAGATGTAACCAGGATTTGCCGTCATGTTTTAAGTACAAAAAGGCCTGCAGTATTATTGTTGTGAAAATCCTGGCTTTATAAGACACACATTCATACACAGAATAGTAAAATAATAATCTATGTCTTTTTCTAAGTGGCAAACTTCACCAAGAAACAAAACCCAGCTCTTTTATTGCAGCTAAAGGGGTTGATGTTATGGGATTCTTCTTTTGTCAATGAAAAAGCAAATTAAGATGATTTCATTATGTTTCTTCAAGGGGTTGAAGCATCATTTTTCTGGTAGTTCAGTTTATGAAAGTGACAACATTTAAATGAGTATTAGTTTTTCTCCTGAACAAATTCTTGGTTTATTGAATTACCAGACCTGAGCAGTTTAGTCATCATTTAGGCCAAACACTTAGAGAAATGTCAACAACATTCTTTTCTGCTGGTAAATAAGACTAAAATAATAAGTCATTATTGAAAATACCTCAAGCAAATCCAACAGATTTAATAGAAGGAAGGATGTTTCTTGCACTGTATGTGCTAGTTCAAAGATTTTGGTGCAGATTGTTGTATTTAAATGAGAATGAAAAAATAAAGGACTTATCCAACTCACAGATTTACGCTTCACCAAAACAAGATTTGAATCATGGTTTCTGATTACAGGGACATTTTAAGACAATAGACCTTTGCTATATATATATTTTTTTTTTAATTACTGAATTCTGAACTCAGAGACAAATTTTATTCTCATTTACATTTGTGTAAATACAGGAAATGGCTTATTTTTGCTTTTATTTTTCATATAGCTGTTGTAATTAATTCAGGATTCATTTATAGAAGCTAGATATACTGGATATTTCAGTGATGCCAATCTTGTAAGATGAACTACTTTTCACAAAAATAGTCATGTCTTTGTTGAATTGTTACTTATTATATAATTTGATTTTTTACTTACTTGCTACTACTCATGGTATTCCCTCATCTTTACGGGAAAAATGTGACTTATTGATTCATAGTCTTTATTTTAGCATACTAGACTCTATGCTTAGAAATTGTAAAAAAATGGGATTGATGTCTTTCCCCAGAGAGATTTCAAAACAAGTGATAGAATGGTATCATCTTATGGAATTTGCATCCCTTTAGTGATTAGGGAGAAAAAAAATTATCATAGGGCTCGTGCAACCTGTGGTGAGATAAATTAGATGTTGAGTGGAAAACCGCACTCTGTTCATTTGGGATATTCTATGCTTCCATTTATATGTGTGTGCCCTCATTAAAGATTCCAAAAATAGAAGGATGTGGTATTAAAAGAGAATGTGCAGAGAGTTGAAGCACATCAAGATTTTGAGAAAATGTCGGTGATGCTCATGGCACCATTCATTTCAGACATTGTAACCAAGAGTAAATAAATGACTGACAGCAGTGACAGACTGATGATTTAGCCTTTTAATTTTTACAAATGTGTTGGTTATTGGAATTTTCTCAAAAGTTTTATGAGAACATACTTAAACCAGTGGATTCATGCTAAAATATCTATTTCTACTATGTCTAGGAGCATTTCTATTTTTCCTTCCTGTGTGTGATTTACGGTGCTATTTTTACCCATGGCTGAATAAATAGTACCATTTGATGCTCTAATTTTAGTTTTCTATCAAGTATTTTTTTTAAAGAAGTTATGCTCTGAAAATATCCAACATCACTTATATCTGCAGATTTATATTTCATGAGCATTCCTAAGACATATCTTTGTAAAACATCTTTTACAAGAATTTAGCCTTATATTTTTGAGTAATAGTCTTAGAAGTAAAAATCAAGTTATATAATGTTTATATATATGATGTTCATATAGATGAAATGTTAAAGGTTGTAAAACCTATGAAAATATATTTGTAATGGTAAACAAATTTTCAGTATTCACCAGGTACTTCTTAAGAGTGTCAGAGGGTTTTTGCTTATTTTTCATTTCCCTTCAAAATCTAAAATGTTCCATTCCTGCTGCATTGTTAAATGCCAGATGGAACAGGGAGGTCAATGGAATTCATCAGGATTTACTCCAGTAAGTAATCAGTTTGTCCAGCCTTAGGTGGAGCTACAGATTCCTCTGTATATTGCAAGCAGTTTCTTGTGTTCTCATTTACTCTGACTTTGCCCACCTGCATTTCTGCAGTCGGCTTTTAAACTTCTGTTATTCCTCTGTATGTGTGTGTCTCACTGTGATCACTTCTAGCCCCTAGAGAGAGGGTGAGAAGGATGAAATGTGATGTGCATCACAGTTCCCACTTTTCCAGTTCATTCTATACTAACCTGGAGGATCTGGATGACATTTTTATTAGGTTTGGATATTCTCCACATAGTTTCTCAAATGTATTAGGTAAAAAAAACCCCAAAACCATTAAGCTGATATGTCCCTACATGAAACCTAAATGTCTGTTTCCTATAAGTAATCAGTCTGTGGAGATGACATATATATAATTCTAGTTTCAGATTTTCCCCTCAGATTCAGCTTGTTTTGGGTATCATGTCAATCATGTGTTGCTTGTCTTTCAGCATGCTGCCTTTTCTTTCTGATATTTTATTGGACCACAGGAAGCTTCAGAAAGCAGTTAGGAATAAGCCTGGTAACTCACATGTTCTGTGTATTTCTGTGATGACATTTTTCTCTATCACAGGTACACAGTGAGAGAATGTACTCCCATGTCACTTGTTGAGTCTGATGATTTTCCAAGTCCCTTCCCCTTTACATTGGCACATTCCATGTTCTTGAGCTGGTACAGGATATTTTTAAGGGACAGAATCTTTACTTGCACTGCAAATAACCCTGCCATTTAGCTCATGCTGCATATTTCACTGAAGCAAAGCAAGGGTGTGAACAATACTCCCTAAACTTGTCTCCTGAGGGGTACAACTTTCTCTGGAACAGAGAAATAAGAAATAAGGTAGGCACGATTTTGCAGAATTTTGTCCTACCCAACTGTAGTTCCTTGGTTTTAGAGGTGGCTGATCCATCTGCTGCTTTATTGACTTCAGTGGGAGCCGATGTGCTCATCGCTTACTTAAGGAGTGTACACGTTCACAGGAGCCATGTCACAAAACCAAGTTTATTGTTTGATGCATTTAGAGCTTTGTTTCTTTTGGAGTGGTGAGAAATGTGTGTTGAAACAAGCCAATATGGATATACAATCTGGTTGATATTTTAAAAATGCCTCAGCAGAAAATAATTTTTTACTGTATATGGATGGGAGCATGTTTGGAGAGTAATAGATGATAGTGTGACAACGTTAAGTTATATAATAAATCTGTTTATTCTGGGGTTTTGTTTTTTTGTTTGGGGTTTGTGTGGTTTTGTTTAATTTGGGGTTTTTTGGTTTCTTTTTTGTTTGTTTGTTTGTTTGTTCTGCTTTGGCTTTAATACATCCAAAGTAGAGGAAGAGCAATGAATTTAAGGCAAAAAATTCAAGATTTAACGTGTTTAGGATATACAGTATGAATGGAGATTTTTGGGACTGAACTTCTCTTTTAGTTCTGTGCATGCAGCAGCTGCCACAGACCACTGGGATCCATGAGAAGACTACAGAACATTTGTATTTTTGGAGTGCTGGACACACCCAGACGGTGTGAGGGCTATTGTACTTGAAAGTACTCTTGAGATGAGTGAGTGAGCCAGAGATCTGTGAGCACAGCACACTTTCAGTGTCCCCAGCCCAGCAGTTTTCCTGAAAAACCATCCTACTGAGAAACGCAGGAGAATTCTTTGCAGGCAGGGTTTCCAGAGTGATACACTTCCAACAGATGTCAGGATACTGGGAATGAGAAATGTATAAAAGACAGGTGAAAATTATACAACCTGTTCCTTTTGAAGAAACCCTTCATGTTCCTTTGAGCCCAATAAGCTTCTTTATTGAAAGGCTGTGACAACGATGAATAGTTTTTTGTTCTTCTTATCTTTACAGAGATTTCTTGAGTATTAAAATAAAAGGCTGTTTTTAGGAAAGGGGAAGATAAAACTGCATCTAGGGAAACAGATTGCCAGTTGGCTCTGTAATAAAAATAATTTCTAAGTTTTTACCACAGGAATAAGCAGAACTGGAGAGGTTAAAGTGCTGTAAGGTGAAAAACTGAACATCTGGAATGGAGGAGGAGACTGCAATAACAGTTATGCAGGTGGCAAACAAAACCCGGGTATTGTGTGTTTAATCATGCTCCAGAAACTACATAAAAGAAAAATTTGAAGTCAGAAGCCATTACTCTAGGAATTTTAATTGAGCAGGTGAATACAGTGCTTGATGAGGGGTTCCTGAGCTGCCAAGATGCAAGGCATGCTTACCTGCTTTCTATTCTTTTGTTTTAAATGTACTGCAGTTTTCAAAGATTTAGCTCTCCCTGGTGCCAGTGTTGGACTGGCTGTTGGGATTCAGTGGCTCACTGGTTTCTCTGTCTATGATAATGTCTGTACATCTTGCTGCCAGGTACATTGAAAACAATATTCAAATGCCTGTATTTCTTCCAGATCTCTGTTTCCAGCTCACTGGTTCTAGTGCTACCCCATCAGTGCCTCACTAAGATTCCTGTACTCGGGAGTGAGCAGCACATAGCACTTTTCACTGACCAGCCACACTCTGTGCAGCTCTTCCAGCGTGTGGGAATGGCCCTGAGAGGATGCTGTGGTGATCTCCAATTCTCTCATGAAATTTTTATGGATGCTAATGGATAACACGCACGTGGTAGCTTTGCTAAAGTCAGAGCTAGGTTAAGCAGCTATTTTTCTTGTATTGTCAGTTTATGCCAGTGTATCTGAACCCTTTGTGTGATGAATGGAATGGTTTGATGCTGCAGCTTTCACCTAGGCTGCAGATGAATAGAACAGTGTATTAAATCACTTCTTGGTTGTTCCTGAGAGGTGCTCAGTCCCAAGCAGATGCAAACGGGAACTTAAAGCAGACACTGCCCCAAGCTTCTGCAGAAGACCATTCATTTTTACATTTTAATCACTATATTTTGACTTATTTTCTGTTATGCTTATAAGATAACCATTAAAACCACAGACGCAAAACAACCCTTTAAAATGACCATAAGAATGACAAACTTCCTATGGAGTAAGAAACAAAAATGACGCCTCTTCAGCCCCAGGGCAGGCTCACTTGAGACAATGACTTTTTCAAAAGGTGTTTTCCTTTCATGTGAAATGTACTTTTTTTTTCATTTGCAAGGGAGAGAGGGATGACAAGGGGAAAAATGCAATATTTTGTTTTTCTATAATTTATTTTTCTATTATTTTTGTCTTTATAAAACATAATTAAATTTATGGGGCCTTAGTTCTTAATTTTATATTTCAGATTGATAATCTAATTTTACTTCAAATGCTTTTTTTTTTTTAAAATGTGGTTCCTCTCATTAGGTTTTAAAAGGACATACTCTGGGAAAGGGGCTCATTTCTGAAACTAGCACTCAGTCACATGCCTTCAAATATTCTCCGTCTGCATTATTCAGAACACCTACAGCTGAGTGTGTAACTTAGGCAACCTGGCTTGATATTGAATAATGTAGTCACTGCCATGACATTCGGAAAGATGTCTGTACCCAGCGAATGCTATTTTTGTGTGTATTGTCTTGTTGCTTGAGGGATCATGAAAAACCAGCCTGAGTACTATATTTTTTCCCAGGAAGTATAGGATTTGGATATGTGTTTATGTGTTTCTTGGTTGCTTCTTTTCTTCCCCTCTATCTTTGTTAATTACCTCAATACATGTTTAAAGCCTACCATTAATTGCTATTGAAGTGCATTTAATCTGAAGCAAAAGTTTCTGCTATTTAAGTCTCTTGTCAGGAAACTAAGTATTAGAGTTGTTTGGTTTCTTATTTCCGAGGCTGTTTAATGACAGCATAAATATTCAGCCTGACTCTGAATAGGTAATTAAAGCTGACTCTTGGCCAGATGTTCCCCTTTGTTGCCTGGCGTGGAGCTGAGGGCAGAGCAGGAAGGGGCAATTCCAGTGCAGCTGTCCCACTGCACGCTGTCCTGGGCTTTGGAAATTGTCTGAGGGATCCCCATGTCACCGAGTGTCCCCAAGAACATGAGGTTACACCGATGTGAGCCGTGGAATGAGCTGCTGTCTCACCATCCCAGCATGCTCCTTCCCTCTCTCCTCCTCAACAGTTTAGAAAATCCCTTTGTGCAGCTGACTTGGGGGGGGGCAGGAAAAATGATTTCTGCATTTTCCCTGAATGAGAGAGTGGATTTCAGGATGAGATAGTCCTTTAAGTGTGTACAGAGGGGGTGAAGGCTTTTGAGATGAGTCAGGTGTGCAGATGTGAAGAAATTTACTGCTTTAACTTTTGTGCCACACCTTCTGTCCTCAGGAGCAATATAACTTAGAAGGAACAGAGCTAATGCCGTGAGAGCAAGAAACCAGGGAACAAATAGAGGGAGGCGCTGAGTAAGCACCTGCAGTGTCTGGGGCTTTGCTTCAATATTCACCGGTCCTCAAGGGCTGCACAGGGATCCCACCTTGGGTGAGCAACAGCTTTGGTGAGGGGACTGGGGAGAACTTTGGGTAGATTTTGTACTGTGATGAATGTAAGTGACTTCCTGAGCCCAGGAGTCAGCAAGGAACCGAGGCTGTGCTTGGAGTGAATGCCCTTATTTATTTCACGTGAAATGCTGGCACTGCTTTCAAAATGTGAATGGCTGCTGAGGCTGGAAAGTAAAGGAGAATTAGACCATGAAGCATGGGAGGAAAACAGGGGAACACTTTCTCTGGCTCTCGATTGTTCATGGGAGGATACCAGCCTTATTTTTATTCCCATGTTTGTAATGTCTCACTTAGTTTGGAAAACTCTTAAACTCCATTGCGGATCAAGTGACAGTAGGGGTGTCTCTCTCCCAGGTCCTGGAGACAAGTAGCTAAAAATCACTGGAAACAAGAAGTTCTGGCCTGATAGCACTGCAGAACCATGTGGGAGAGTTCACTCCGAAGCAAAAAAAAAAAGAATCGCATGCTGTACAAGCCACCCCGTAATTCATGATGTCCGAGTTACCGGCTTAGCTGTACCTATACTCCCCTGACAACCTGGAGAAGAGCCGCCGTAACCTTCGCAGCCTTCTCCCGGCTCCGTCTCCCGCAGGACTCAGGCACCCTTTCCTTTCCTGGCGCACAGGGCTGAGAGCGGTGTCACCTCCGGCCACAGACAGGGGTCTCTTTTGTGGCTGTCACCGTGGCGGGGTTTCCGCTTCAGTAGCCGTGAAATCCGCATCTGGGGCCGGGCCGCCCCTCGCAGGCGGCCCCCCCGCCGCGGC